>PVIU01001529.1:0-209915 GCA_004026605.1 Ondatra zibethicus | reverse complement strand
GGAGGGGTGGGGGGGGTGGGGGGGGGTAGAGGTGCAGTGTCCTGTAGAACAAGGAGCCCGGGGGGGGGATCTTACCGCCGGGGGAGGGCACAGCCCTATCAGTGTGCGCTGCCTCCGATCTCAGCACAGGAAGAGAGAGTGCTGGGTTAAGAAAGCCCCACCAAGGAAAGGGTGATCTTGCGGGAGGGAGGGTTCAGGGTCCTGTGGAACAAAGAAGCCCGCCTGGACCTTACCGGTGTGCGCCACCGATCGGTGTGCGCCACCGATCTCAGCCTATTGTATGAATGTTTTACCTACATATATATTTGTATCACATATGTACCTGGTGTGCATGGATATCAGAAGAGAGAGTTGGAGCCCCTGGAACTGGAGTTACAGATGGTTGTAAGCCAACCAACCCCAGGCCTTCTGTAAGAGGAACAAGTGCTTTTAACCACTGAGCCTTATCTTCGGCTCATATTCATAGTTTTAGAATAGTTAGAGATAAAAGAAAAACTGTAAAGATTGTATATAATTCTTATGTACCTTATATGTCAATTTTTCCTATTAACATCTTATAATACAACACTGTGGCACATTTGTTATAACTAATGGACCAACACTGATAAATTATATTAACTAAACATACATTCTATTCATTTTTCCTTAGTTTTTACCTAATGCTCTTTTCTATCTCAGGATCCCATCCAAGACACCACATCACATTTAGTCCCCATGTCTCCTTGGACTTCCCTTCTCCGAAGCCTTTTCTCATATGTTCTTTGTTTTTGATGACCTTGCCAGTCATCAGAAGACTTATTTGAGACCTCACTTTCAGAAGCTTCAGTCCGTAGTCACTGAACTTGGTTGCTCCTGGACCCATGTGGAGGCAGAAGATCACAGTGGATAGCATGTGCTGGAGCAAGGAGCTCACTTCAAAGTGGACAGTAGATGGGGAAGGGAGGGAGGGAGGGAGGGAGGAAGAAGGACGGAGGGGGAGACAGAGGAGAAGAGGGGGAGGAAGGCATATAGTTCAGGGATAAGGTGTACTCTTCAAAGTCATTCCCCCAGTGACCTTCCTCCAACTATGCCCTACCTCCAAATAACCCATTCATTGATAAACTCACCAATGACTTAATTCTAATTCATCACAGTAGCACCACTAGCTGGGGTCAGGCTTTCTGCACACAAGCCTTGTGTGGGGCACTTCATATTCAAATTGTAGCATGAGTTGATATTGTGCAACTCTGTTGAACTCACTAATAGTTTTGAGTGTATGTTGATTATTTATAGTTTTACTTCCTTTGCAGTCTGGATGTACTTCTATTTCTAGACTAGTTTCCCAACTAGAACTTCTGGAGCAGTATTGTGTGGCAAAGGTGAAAATGTATGGATGTCTTGCTCCTGATCTTTGGGGAAATCTTTCAGTCTTGTACTGCTTGTGGCTTTTCAAAATTCCTTTTATTAGATTGGGGGAAAGTCCTTCTATTTGTCCTTTACTATGAAAGGGTATTGAATTTTTGTAAAATGTTTTTCTGCATCTATTGGGGGTAATCATATAGTCTGCACTTATTATTATATGCCATATTACATATAGTATATTACATTGATTAATTTTCCAATGCTAAGCTAACCTTGGATATCTGAGATAAATCCAACTTGGCCATGAAGGCGTGTTTGGTTTTTTTATTTTTATATGCCATAGAATTCAATTTTCAGTATTTTCTTAAGATTTTTTGTTATATTTTCATGTGATTTTCTTAAGCCTTTGCTTGGCTTTTGAAGAATGGTAATAAATCTTTCCTGTCCTTTTGGGTAGGGAATTTATACTAGATTGTTGTGAATCTGATTCTTTATTAATTACATAAAATTGTTTCGTTATGGCATTCTTGCACATGCACATTAGGCATCTGCATCAATTCGCCATCACTGTTCTTTCCTGTCCCTTTCCCACTCTTGCTGGTCCTCTCCCTCTTCTTAACCAATCCCTTTCCCTCCATCTCTCCCCCACCCCATCCAGTGGCCTCATGAGTTTCATTAGAGTTGTTTGCCGGGAGCATCCATGTATACTTGTTTACAGGAGTGTGGGAACCTTATCCGTGCCCACACCACTGAAAACTCCTGAATGGCTGCTCCTCCATCGTTCAGAATTGATGGTCTCAATCTTGTGCCAGTGTCTCATGCCCAGGATTCAGCATTCTACACCACTTCTCTCACTTTGTCTCTAATATTCTTTCTTCTTTTGTGAAAGTTCCTGGTGCTTGGAGGGATGATGTAGAGGTTTCATTTATGATTGAGAACATTGTGAGTTCAATTATATATTTAATAGATAGTAGAATTACCACCAATGACACTATTTGGTTCTCTCTCTCTCTCTCTCTCTCTCTCTCTGTGGTTTTAATTTATAACTCAAACACTTTCTTATATGGCTGTTCTGGGTTTCTCTCTCTTCTTTGGTAGTTTGCCTCTTTTTAGAAATATGTTCACTTCACCCACATTATTTAATTTGTTTCATGCGGTTGTTCATAGCCTCTTTTACAAATCTTTTTCTAAAAATAATCTTTTTAATTTCTTATTTTTGTAGTTTGAAATCTCTCTCTTTCTTGGTCAACCTAGCACTTTTCAATTTTGTCAATCTTTTCAAAGAATTAACTTTTACTCTAATTGATTTTCTCTATTGTTTTTCTATTCTTAATTATCTTAATTTTAGTATTTATTGTTTCTTTCTTCCTAGTTATTTTGGTTTTAATCTTCTCTCTTCATTCCAGTATCGAGGGGGAAGTTTAGAATATAGATTCAATTTTTTTTGTATGTGTAGGTATATAGTGTGTTGTTGTGCACGGTGTATGTGCCTATTAGTGTGGGCGCATGCAGATGTGTGTGCACGTATGTGTGCGTTCAAGCACATGGAGGTCAGAGACTGGTGTTTCATGTCTTTCCTTGATCTCTTTACATCCTTGGTTTTTGAGGCAGAATCTCTCACTAAACCTGAAGATCATACAGTCAGCTACACTGGTTGGCCAGTGTGCATCATGGGTCCTCCTAACTCCACTTCCCCTACCCATCTTAGGGTGGCAGGTACATGATACTGCACCCAGTTTTTTCTTAATGTGAGTTCTGGAGATCTGAATGCTAGTCTGCCTTCTTGTGTGACAGGAAGCCTTTACTGAGCAAGCCTTCTTTCTAGCCCCCCCCCCTTTTTTTTGAGATTGACTTTCATCCAGTTCCAAGAATTTTCTAAAGTTTGTAGTGTGCTGGTCATTTCACACAGGTTTGAATCTGTCCAATTTCCTTTGGCTATTTATTTCTAATTTCATTCCACAATAATAAGAAAAATACTTTGTATGGATTCAATCTTTTCAAATTTACCAAGACTTGTTAACTCTATCCTGAAGAGTGTTCCATGCCCACTACAAAGACCTGAGTGTCCTGCTTTCACTGGGTGATGTACTATACGATTCTTGTTGAGTCTATTGGTTTACAGTGTCTTCTGTTTGCTTGTGTGTCTTTTTGGCTGTTCTGTATGTTACTGACAATGGGGTATTGTGACCTCTAACAATGATTGTGAGCTACCTATTTATTCCGTCAGTTGTCTTTTGTTGAATCTTGTATTTTGCAATTCTGTTGTTGGTTATGTGGAGGTCATGATAGTTTTACCTTGTTGGTAAATTTACTCTGAATATTACGAAACACTTCCCTTCATCCCCAGCAGCATAGTCTGCCTTCTCTCCGTTATACACATCTGGCCCTTTCCTGTCACTCATCCCCAGCAGCGTTTTTCTTAAGCTCTAGTTTGCCTTCTCTCCATTATATCCATCTGGCCTTTTGCTGATTATTGTCTTCAGGACACTGACTGCGTAGACTTAGGAGCAGAGTCTTTCAGAGTTCGTGGTATTTGTATCTATAGAATAAAGTATCTTTGCAGTGGTACTCAAGCCTACATATGGCAAATTCACACCTGCTCCTTCACTGTTGCATATATGACTCCCATCAACCCATGATGGTCATTTTAGTATGTTTTAGTGTGCCTCTGCTTTGAGATCAGGTAGAGGTCTTTACTATCATGGCTGTTCTGGAGCATTGGGTTTTGTAACATTTTGGTTTCATATTTTAGATTAACGATGCTAACTCTACGTCTCTCTATGCCTCTCAACACACTTATGTTCTTGAATGTAAAGTGAATTTTGTGTAGCATCTGGTTGAGTTATATTTTAACCCCTTCTGTTGGCCTCTACCTTTATCACATTTATATTTGCTGTAATTACTGATAAAGGAGAATTTATGTCTGGTGTTCTCTTATTTCTACTCTAAATACCATGGTTTTTTTTTTAAAAAAACAAATATTTATATGCCTGCCATCCGCAGAGGCTAGAAGAGGACATTGGATCCTTGGGACTGGAGTTACCACTGGTTGTGGGTCACTGCCTGGGTTCTGGGAACTGAATCTGTTCCTCTGTAAGAGCAACAACTGCTTTTAACTACTGAGCCAGTTCCCTAGCCCCTCTTAGCTTTCTTTCTTTCTTTTTTTTTGGGGGGGGGTTGATACAGGGTTTCTCTGTAGCTTTGGAGCCTGTCCTGGAACTAGCTCTTGTAGACCAGGCTGGACTCGAACTCACAGAGATCCACCTGCCTCTGCCTCCCGAGTGCTGGGATTAAAGGTGTGCGCCACCACTGCCCGGCTCCTCTTAGCTTTCTTGAGCTCAGGCCTATTCCTGCATTTTTGGCCTTATGGAGCTGTCTCTTCAACTTTTTAAGTTTTTGTTTAATCTATTGTTCACTTCAAATGCTATTCATAGCCTAAAGCATTTTAAATTATTTGACAAATGCATTCCAGAGAAAAGTTTTTGCTTGGATATGATTTTAATGAAGTTACATAAACATGTAGCATGAATTCTAATTGTTCTTACTAACATAAACTCAGAGTCAGATATTAGGGGTGGAAGCTGAGAGATCAGAGAAACAGAGCGACCAACCACTAGAGAGTTCTTACCTCTACTAATGCTCAGACAAAAAGGGGTGATCCTGTCTATACCAATCCTCAGACTGCATGCTTAGACAGAATCCTCAGACTGCTTTCTCTATGAAATCTCAGACTGCATCCGAGTGCCTGTCTCCTCCCACCTTATATTCCTCTCTCTGCCCAGCCATATCACTCCTGTCTCCACCTCCCTAGTGCTGGGATTAAAGGCGTGGGGTCCCAAGCGCTGGGATCACTTTGTGTGAGCTCTGTTTCTCTTTTAAACAGAGTCAATCTTGTGTAGGCCAGGGTGGCCTTGAACTCAGAGCTCCACCTGCCTCTGTGTCCTGAGTGCTGGGATTAAAAGTGCGTACCACCACTGCCTGGCCTCCATGGCTAACTAGTGGTTCAGCTCTGTGCTCTGATCCTCAGGCAAGCTTTATTTGTTAGATTGCAAACAAAATATCACGATGTCACCCCATTTTTAATCCAAGGATTTCTGTGCAAACATGAGCTTGTGGCTCCATTTTATGTTTTGGGCTGTGGCTTTGTATTAGGCAGCAGCTTTACACCACAGTGACAAACAAAGGAAGGAGAGATTTGCTCTGGCTCCTGGTTTCAAAGGTTGCAGTCCACCGTAGACAGATTTTTCTTTGGGCCTCTAGCTCACAAAAATGACACATTTTATAATTATGGAAGCTCGGCCTATAGCTTAACCTTGTCCCACTAGCTCTTATATCTTAAATTAACTCGTTTCTATTCATCTATATGTTGCCACATTGTCTGTGGCTTTTACCTCTCCTGCATATCTTGTTCCCTTTGTGTCCTGCTGGCAACTCTACCTTTCTTCTTCCCAGACCTCTTTCTGTCCAGACGTTCCGCCTAAACCTCCTGCCTTGCTATTGGCCATTTAGCTTTTTATTAAACCAATCACAGTGACATAGCTTCACACAGTGTAAAGGAGTATTCCACAACAGTCCATCGTCACTTGGCTCCATCGGTTTGGGCCTCTGGCAGCACAAAACATCACGGTCCTCGAAAGTGACAGAGGTTTCCCAGCTCACAGCATTCAGAAAGAGAAAGAGAGAGAAGGGGCTTAGGGTCCCAACATCCCCTGCAAGGACAGACTCCGGTGACCTCACTTCCTCCCCTGGGCCTGGCAGTTCTGTCATCTTCCAGGAGCCATTCCATATCCACTCTGCTTTATTTAGTTTGCTGCTCAAATCACTCATGGTTGACCACTAGGTGCTCTTTAAGTTGGCTCCAGTGCACCTTTGAGAAGGGGGGGGGATTTGATCACATGCGCTTGATCAGCAAGCAAATGTCTATGTCATTCCAGTGTAAAAGACATTTTTTCTTTGAAAACATATTTCATAAAAACCGAAGTTAGCCATGGATAAAAACTTTAATATCAAACAAAAAAGGCAAAAACACTTCAAAAGCAAAGCACTCTGCATTTAATTTAAATTAGGAAAAGTAGCTACATAAACTAAATAACTAAGAAGAGTGGGTTAATAGGATGAAAGCTGAGTGGTGAAATAAAAAGTGAAGGAAGATAACTAGAGAAATTGGCTTCTTTGAAAAACGCTGTCGCTTTCGAGCCCGATTAAGGCAATAAAGAACAACATTTGGCAGGATCAAGAGGCTGTATCCATCTGAAAAATTACAAATAAGAATTGTGTGTAACTCTGTGGCATTCAGATTTGGAACCTTAAGGAAACAGAGGATTTTTAGAAAAATAAAATTACTAAATATAATTCAGGAGTTAGAATAGTTGGCTGAACAAAGACTGTAGGAAGATCTAAAATTTTATTTAAATTCTATCCTGGTAAACTCAATATGGTTGAGATGAGTTTATTCCCTAGAGAATAAGTTATTCTCTTAAAATTATTTATTCACTTTGTATGTATGTGTCCACGTGTGAGCGTGCACTTGCATGTATGTGGAGGTGTGCATGCCTGTATGTGCAGCAGCTAGAGGAGGTCTTCTATGACTGTTCCTTGGAGGCAGAGTCTCTTCCTGAGCCAGGAGCTCACATTTTCTCATCTAGTCTTGAAGCTAGCACGGCTCAGTGACTCTCTTGTGTCTGCGCCTCCTGAATCAGGAGCTGCAGCATGTGTAAGATGCCCATCATGTTGAATGAATGCTGGGATCCAAATTTTAGCTGACAGAGCCATCTCTCTAGCCCCAAGGATAAATTAGGATGGCACTTGTTAGACATTTCAGGCCATGGAAAATGCAAACCTTCACACTCACTTTGTAAAGTCAATGCAATTTTAGCACTGATTCATGATAGTTTTCCATAAAATTTGCTTTAAACAAATGTTACTTATAAATACAAAATCATTTTTAGACTTTTGCCAGTTTGTGTAGAATTTTATTTCAAAGCAATAACTGTGATTTATTCAAGGAACGAAAGATTAACGTTGTCATCTATCAGTGTAATTTATAACAATAATGAAATAAAGTGAGAGTCAGATCAGTAGATAGAAAAATATTTGATAAAATTTAGTGGCTGTTAAAGTTGTGAGCAAAATAGCAGGAAGAGAGAATAGAGTTACGATGATGGATAAGGGTTCATGGATGCAAACAACAAAAATGAATTTAAACTCACAAATTTCAGTCAATCCAATGATAGCGAGAGCATGAGTACAGCCAGTGTTTAATATTGAGTCTTTAAAGTGAGCATAAAAACTGGGCTTGGTGGCACACGCCTGTCGTCCCTGTGCTTGGGAGGTAGAGTTCAAGGCTATTGTTATTTATAAAAAGCAAGTTATACAGTGTTTGGAATAAAATGGTCATTTAAAGCTCTGGGAGCTATTTGATGACAATTACAGACCTGTACTAATATGAGAGCTATCTTCCAGAGAAACTCGTCCTTAAATGGGAACTCGTTTTAATTCAGTTCTTCCTAAATGAATATATGGATATTATGCAACTTCTAAATACAGATAGATACTTTGTGAAACCCCGAAAAGGATCTCAGAATATATGTTAAAGAATAAGTCTCTAGGAATAACCTAGAAAACCATGATATAACCAAGAATATAAACCAAGAATAACGGTGATGGAGAATTTCCTTTTCAGATCATGTTTTTATGAGTAGATCAGATGTCTCACTGGGTAAAGGCACTTGCCTCCAGTCCTGATGACCTAAGTTTTACCTACAGAGCTCACATGGTGAGAGGAGAGAATGACTCTTGCAGGTTACCCTCTGACCTTCCCATGAGCACTGTGGAACATGCATGAATGAACACACACACACAAATAAATAACTAATTATTATGAAGTGAAATCACTGTAAATCAGTGCCATATTGAAGACCAGAGAAATAGAAAAGAGACTTCAAAGTCTGAATTCGTGTTTGAAAACATGACATAGGACAAAAATGGTTATTTATGTGGGGACCATGATGATGGCTGATTTAATAAATGTGCTGGAACAATTGTACATTTGTTCTTATAATACATTAATTCTTATACTCCTTTAAAAATAAGCTTCTCACAGACTCCTCCAAGTTTCAGTACAATGGGATAGAACTGAAGCATTAATCTAATCAATCTTTATCAATAGAAAATTGTGAGTCAAATATCAGGGTAAGATCCTGAAAGATCAGAGAACAGAGAGCAGCCGCCAATTGCTTCCTACTTTTCCTGTTCCTCCATCCAAAAGGGCCGAAATCCTCTCTTAGTCCCGCCTTACCACTTCCTGTCTCCTCCCTGTTTACAGTCTTCCTAACCTCTTTGGTTAATTTTGGTCAGCTGATGTCTAGTTCTGTCCTCTGACTCCAAGCAAGCTTTATTTGTCTGAACACAATTAAAATATCACACAACATAGACCCATGTTAGATAGCACACAACTGTGGTTTAATTGTGTCCTCCAGTGTTTCATTTTCCTGGAAGCCCAGTCTATACTGAGTCACACTGGGAGGATGTGAGACCTTTAAGAGAAGGGCTTTGATGTAAAGTAATTAAGTCATTAGAGGCACTACTCCTAAAAGGTATAATTATAGTTTTTCTGAGACCCCAGGTAGCCCCCACAAAGGAGGGTGTTATAAAGAGTGAGCTTGATCCCTGACTTGTTCTGGCTTCCATCTTGGTATCTGATCTCGCTATACAAACCCTTCTGGAATAATGCCATCTTCCATCTTGTGACACAACCAAAGGGACCATGAAATCCACAGGACAGGTGATCCTAATACTGAGCTACATAAACCTCTTTTCTTTATAAAGATCTAGCCTCAGGAATTTTACAACAGAAAACAGACAAAGACAGTCCCTTCCACTGCAGAAAACAAATGTTTTTAAACCTGAGGCAGCAGAGAGTCAGGGTAGGAAGCAGCCACTTACTGGCAGGAAGGGAGATGAGAAATTCTACAAGAACAGTGCATGTGGCCAAATATGTCTTCATTCTGGCCTAGGGAATAGAAAATTGAATTTGGGCTACTACACACACTGAAGAGGATGTGGGAGGGAGTTAGGTATGGCTATGCTTGGCTTCCAAATTGTGAGTATGCAGAAGACTCAAAGCAACACCCATGGGAGCTGAGATCTAAGCTTGCCTAGAAGCAGCAATTGTAGTTTAAATACAGCCAAAAAAAGGATCCGCAAGAACCAAGGGGAAACACTCCTGCTGTTTAGCAGAATCGGCAATTGTTACGATAACTTTCACAATAGAATTGTTACCATAACTTCTGGATTCTATCCAAGATTATCTAACATGCAAAGAACCAAGAAGATGGCTAGCAATGGTGATTTACGCCTGCAAGGTTAGCCCTTGGAGTTTGAAGCCAAAAGATCATAAATTCAAGAACAGTTTGGTCTGAATAAAACATTCCTTATATTCATTATATCAGCGTGACCTTTCTTTACTTAAAAACAAGCAAATAACCACCCCAAAACAACCACCAAAGAACCAGGAAGACAGATCACATTCTCAAGGAACTGACTGTTCTATGGTAATAATTTTGTCTTCAATGAAATAAGACAGACCAAATTGTCAATGAATGAAAGTCTTGGACAGACAAGGAAATATCATCATAACAATAGGAATTTCCTGGGATTGAAAAATAAAATATTTAGGATTCAATGCTTAGATTTGAAATCTAAACAGATGTGCAGAAGAAAATTAAGAAATTGAAGACAGAGTGATAAACTTGAGTGATAAAATTAAGAAATAAAAAGATTGGGGGCCAAACAGTTTGAGTTACATGTTTCACATATTCACTTGCATTTCTTTGGCGTCTGTGTGTGTGTGTGTGTGTGTGTGTGTGTGTGTGTGTGTGCGAGAGAGAGAGAGAGAGAGAGAGAGAGAGAGAGAGAGAGAGATCATATTCATATTTGGAAAAGAGAGGACAACTTGTGGGTGGGAGTCAATTCTCTGTTTCCACCATGTGATTCCAGGGATGGCATTCAGGTCATCAGGCTTGGGGACCAGCACCTTTACCTGCTGAGCTGTCTCGCTGTCCCTGTAGGTTTTATTTTTAAATATTGTCCATATAGCATTATGGTCAATCTTCCTGGGCCACTCAGTGCCATCGTGACGCCTCTCTTCTGGAGCTTTATTGTCAGTGTCGTTTCTGGGTCAGTTTGATTGACTTTCCTCATTATGGGCTGGACGTGTCCTATTTTGCTCACTTCATAATTCTTGCATATTTGCCAAATTTCATCAAATTTTTCTTCGTGGGTCCTTTAAATTATTATATTTTCACATATACTTGAGCCACACTAGGGGGTGAAGTTTTATTTCTTGGAAAGAATTTGATCCTGCCAGGTCTGACTTAAGATTTGATAGCAGAAGCAATGGGACAACATCTGTTTAGGGTAAAATGTTCTCCTCTACAAGGCGAAACTCTTCTGAGTGTTCTTCAGAGCCTTAGGATTCTGGAATTTTCCACTCCAGATAGTGAGAAAAGGTATTATTCTGCTCTTCTGTAAGGCTCCTTTTTAGAATCACTTGCTGGCTTTTATACCTGTGTGCTGAATGGCGCTGGCGCTCTGGCAGCTCTGGGACTTCCCTTGCTCACAGCTCTTTGGCGTGTAGCCAGGTGATTCCAAGCCATATTTAGGTGCTCTATGGCTCCTTCTACTTATAGGGATAAGATAAAGACAGGGATCACTACCTTTAACCTAGCAGCCAACATCTTGAGACTCTCCCATAATGCTTTGCTCAATTGTTAACTGTTTCAGGCAAGAAGACGATTCTGTTTCCTCTCACTCCTTCACTAGCGCTTGCCCCTAGATCCGAGCTCTGCCATCCAAGTGCTCTGAGAAGTCAGGTTCCATCTTTTGGTAACTAATGGGATTTTAAATAGATATTAAGCAGATTTATAACCTAGTGTTGAAAAGCAATGGACCTCGTAGTCGATATAAACTTGAAAAGCAAGAGTAATCTTGGAACACACACACTATCTGATTTAAAGACTTGCTATAATACTGTGGCAACCAAGACTGCATAAAGATGCTCATATGACCAACAGAATAAAATAAAATTCAGGATAGTCCACATTTGTTTGTGTGGTCAGTTGAATGTCAAGACTGTTGAGAAGGGATTGTCTTTTCAAATGGTGGTGGAGCAATTGTATATTCACATGTAAAAATATGAACTAACACCCTTGCCCACACTATACAAAATTAACTCCAAGTGAATCTCAATGTAAGAACTTAAATTATAAAACTTTTGGAGAAAAACATACATGGAAACCTTGTGAATAGGGTACAAAAAGCATAAAATATGAATTAAATGAAAATTAAAATGAAAAAACATGAACTTTGTTCAGGTTAAATGTTTTCAAATTAAAAAAAACACAGGCAAATAAACAGGCAATCTGAAGAGTAGGAGAAAAATTTTGGAAAGCATGGACTTGAGCCTAGGAAACACAAAAACTATAACTGAAAAATTAATTATCTAACAATTGAAGAATGTGTTTTGCAAAACAAGGGCTAGATTTGTAAACAGACATTGTATAGATGAAGATATGCAAAGATAACAAAAAGGTATATGAAAGAATTCTTCATACCACTGTTCATCACAGAAACCCCAGTTAAAACCTACATCCTGTTTCACTGGTAAGTACTGGCAATACCCTGCACCACCGAAGATGTTCAAAGGACTCTGGGTCCAACTGCAGAAGTACTTGCACATCCTTGTTCATTGCCATTCTGTTCATAATAGCTGGGAAATAGAGCCAGCTTATCTACAGGCAGTAGATAATGGAAACTGGGTGCATAAACGCAATGGAATTTTATTCAGTTGTAAAGAAAAATAAAACAATGAAAACTGCAGAGAAATGGGTGGTACTATAAAAGATTACCCTGAGTGAGGTATCTCTGTCCCAGAAAGCAAACGCTGCATACCCTTTCATATATGAATACGGTTTTGAGGTTTTGGATTTGTTTGTTTAAACTGGAATAGCTGTAGAGACCTGAAAGTGAGAAAGGAGGCGACAGAGGTTATCATGAGTTTGGAGCTCATAGAACATATGTGCTATGAGAACAAAGGGAGGGAATACTGGAGGGGGCATGGTTTGATCAGGAGTGGAGGAGAAGACTGGGTGCAGGAGGAATGTATAAAGAAGCCACATAAAATCTACTACTTTATAAACTAAGAAAAAAATAACAAGACTTTGAACAAAGGTATCATGCATGGGTGGATAATGCCAGAAGCCATGGGTTTTTAAGTAGAAACTCTGGTGCCAACTGTGGTACACTCCTATAGGAATTCCAGGAAGGCTCCAGAGGCCTCATAAACTATCAAGGCTGTGGACACTGACGTTGAGTAGCAACCAGAACTGGGTGGTAAGACCCTGTTTTCTACATAACTTGGTTGCAGAATATGAAGAGGTTACATAGGAACTGGTCTGAAAGCTTCTTCCCTGCTGGCTAGCTTTCATAGTACCAAAGTAGCTGTGCTGGCAGCTGGAGGGCAGAAGTCACTGTTGCTGTTTTTACTCTTTCAGCTCTTTGCTCTTTGGGGGGCCTGCCACCCAGCTCCCAGATAAACACACAAAGGCTTATTCTTTCTTACAAATGCCCAGCCATAGCTTGGCTTATTTCTAGCTAGCTTTTCTTAACTTAAATTATCCCATCTACTGTTTGCCTCTGGACTTTTATCATGTATACCTTTCTTTACTTCTTTCTCCATGGCTTGCTGTGTAGTTGGGGGGCTGGCCCCCGATCTCCTCCTCTCCTCCTCCTTTCCTCATTCCTTGATCTTCCTTTTCTCTCTCCTTTTCCCCTTCTGTTTATTCTCTCTGCCTGCTAGCCCTCCCTATCCTCTCTCCTGCTTTGCTATTGGCCATTCAGTTCTTTATTAGACCAATCAGATGTTTTAGACAGGCAAAGTAACAGAGTTTCCCAGAGTTAAATAAAGGCAACAGAACAGAATGCAATACATCTTTGCCTCATTTACAAATGTTCCACAGCAGAAACAAATATAACACATCTTTAACTACTATTCCACAAGTCACCAGTGAGTTTTCTCAACTTTAGACCTTGTGTACTGTATCACCAGCCTGCCACTTAAGAGGCTCTCACTGATGTGATGGGACTTGACTGTCTATTTAACTGGCTATTTTCTGATTGGATGTATGTAGGAGGAAGTTTGTGTTTGATACTGTGAACCTGGTCAAAGGCCTGTGGCTGAGGAGACTATAAAGACTAGGGGCAATATACTACTGTTATTTTACTCTATGTTCATGAAATTGTCATACAATAAATTAACTTTAAAAAGAATAGTAAAAAAGAAAAGAATATAGTAGTGACTCTTGCCATGTGCTCCAGAAATTTCATTCCTAGGCATTTACTCAAGAGGAAAAAAAAGATGTCCACAAAGACACACACAGAAAACTTTATAATGGGATACTTTGTAACTGTCAAACAACGGTGAACAGAGAAGCTAATTGTGGTTTATCTGTTCTATGGAATTCTAGACTTTAACAAGAAATAGACAACCAATGCGTTCTGCATCATGTTTGAGTCTCAGAAACCCTGTAAGTGAGAAATTCAGCATGCACATCCATGCTGAGGGATCTATTTGCATGAAATTCCAGAAAATGGCAAAACCATAGTATCAGAATGCAAAGATCACCTGGGTTGAGTGTTGAGGGGATGAGGGCAGGAAATATTTGATTTGGAGTTCTTCCATGGTGACTAAGGTTACTTGATCTATACGATAACCACAGCTTACCACACAGTATACTTAAATTAATGATGCTTTATTTTACATAAATAATACTTTAATTTTAAAAAAGAAAATTAAACTTCATATTACCAGTGTGCTCAAATTCGAAAAAAAAAAACCTCAAGAAAGTTTTGCAATGTTAAGAATCAGGGGGACATTCTTAGCTAAAGTAAGAATACAATTTTATGATTGTAATTCCAACTACTTGTGAGTTCAAGGCTCGCTGGGGCAATTTCATAATAACCTGTCTCAGAATAAGAAGTGAAAAAGAACTCTAGGGATACAGCTGAGGGGTACAATGCTTGCTGAGTATTTACAGTGCCTTGGGCGCCATCACCAGTGTGAGGTGGGGAGGAATGATAATGTTTTTATGTTACTATGAAGGCAATTAAAGTTAAAAAGCAAGACCATCAAGAAAAAAAATCATGTAGTATAAATGACACATAGAGATAAGTAATCTGTATATTCAAAATCCTTGTCCAAACTGACAAGCAAACAGACACCAAACTGTTTAAAATTAGCTAAAGAAGTCTCACAGAAGAGTAAATTCAGATGACTTAAGGTATATGAGAAGATGGTTAAAGTCAGAAGGATACAGGGTCAATGGGCAGAGACGTCCCAGTTTGCACTTATTAGGAGAAGCTGTAGCACTTTATTCTCAGAGGACCATAAAGAAAACAACACAGACACACCCTGATGGAAGTATTTTGTGTCATGGTCCTTGGCATAAGTAATCTAATGTCTATGAAAAATAAAGTCACATCGTATGTGTCATTTAACCTTACTAGGTCCCCACTGAGAAAGCCAATGGAACTCAAAACAAACAGATCAACACAATGAAGTGTTTATTGCTGTGCTGTGTCTAACGGCACAGAAACGAGATCACAGTGGGTGTCCATCAAGAGGCAAATACCCAGTAAATTCTGCTACCCACATGCAATGTTCCATTGAGCCATCAGCAAAGTGAGTGATTTGGAGCTACCAGTGGGTGGCTTTGTCTGCCACTTACTATGGAGTAAGACATTAAGATGTAAAACAGTCTATTTGTTTTTTATAAAACAAAGTAAAATCAAACTGCATGGACACATTTCAATTCGAATGGCGGTATGACCATGAAGGCAAAACACAGGAAGCTGGGATCAGGTTCTTAACCCTTCTCTGAAGGCAGTCATGTCATCAGCATTGACCACACAGGTGCTAGTGGACCCAAGCAACAAACCAATGAGGCAAGCAGTAAGTTCCGATTGGAAAAGCTCGTCTCTGTCCACATACGCATTGCACTGGGACTTAACTGCCCCAAAGCACAGCTGTGGGTGTGTGTCACAATAAACAACTCAAAAGCAAATGCTTATGAATCCAGGGTGTTTCTGGCAGCACCCGGGCATATTGCTTCACTTGACTGCACGACAGCCCTGGTTCTGAACACACACCATGAACACCCTGCTGGCGTGGCTGCCCTTCACTGAGGAAGAACACCGCCGGCAACATCTGGCTCGGATTCTAGACAAGTGTATGCTGGGATTTCAGTGGCTTTACAGTGTGCTCAACTGCTCTGCTCTTTCAGACATCTCACAGTTTAGTTATGGGAAAATGCCCTCCCTAACTCCCTACTGCCATTTCTCAACATGTAAGTATCAAAGTAGCCCATAGCACATTGCTTATGTGAAAATCCTGCTATACAGTTGCTTACTTAAACTCCATTAAAAAAGAAAGCATCAAATGAATTTTGGCTTGAGGTTAGGTCAGAATTTCTGCCATTTTGAACTGGGTATTTATGCGAAGGGATGCTCCCAGCCATTTTCCAAAACACTGGCCTGAAAATCCTTAAGCTGCTCAGCTTCCTATGCTTCCAAAGTTCACCTGGGATTTAACTTGTTTTTGTTTCTAGTAAAGCCTAGAATGATGTATATACCAAATAATTGTTTTAAAACAAATTTTGGGGGGACTTATCATCAGTAATTATTTGTGTACCTGTATATCTGAGGCCATGTAAAGGTTTCTCAAATGGAAAGGGTCACAACTGGGAAGTGCTTAGGCAGGCTTGAGTGAGGCTACTCGATTAATAAGCTACCCAGTATCTCCATATTAATAATCAAAAACTCATGTCTTGCTCATACAAAGTGTGAGGATCTGAGAGACTTCCTCAGCAAGTGTTCTGGTTGCGCTAGCTAAAACTTCCGTGTGGATGTCAGGGAATCTCCCTATTATGTGTTTTCATGATTGCTGCCATGGGGGGAGGGTACGTCCAGTGGTGAAGGGAGAGGACCAGACTACCACAAATCCAGGGTTTTCTCAAGATATGGATGCCCCTTTTCTTTGTTTGCTTGTTTTTTATTTTATTTTGTTTTGTTTTTCAAGTCAGGGTTTTTCTGTATAGCCTTGGCTATCCTGGAACTAGTTCCGTAGACCAGGCTCACCTTGAACTTACAGATATCCACCTGTCTCTGGCTTCCAAATGCTGACATCAAAGGTGTGTACCACAACGTCTGGCCCTTTTTCTTTTTCTAAAATCAAGACACATGACATATATAAGTCTAAAGTAAGAACATGCTGGTGAATAGAAAGGCACTGGATTCAATATATTTTTATGCATTAAATATAATATGCAATAAATACTTTGGTGCATAAACTATTCTATATTATGTCATGTATAATATATAATACATAGCCTTGGTTTTGTTACATAAAGATGTAGAATATATGCATTTATAACACTGTTATAAAGCAAGTATGATTTACATGGCTTTTTGTTGTTTAGTTTTTGTATTATTTAAGGGTTTTCTTTCTCTTTCTTTCTTTCTTTCTTTCTTTCTTTCTTTCTTTCTTTCTTTCTTTCTTTCTTTTTTTTTTTTGAGACAGGACTACATTAAATGACCCTAGCTAGTTTTGGAATTAGAATCCTCCTACCTGAACTTCCTAAGTGCTCAAATTCAGGAAGGTGACACCAGCCCAGTGCTGCTAAAAACTAAAAGTAATTTTAAGTAAAATTATAAAAATGAATGATAGAAATTCAGTTACACCAACCACAGCAGCTTGGCTAGGATTGCAAAGGCTGATAAAAAATGTGGGGGAGAATGTCTCCTGGAATCCTGGGGTGAAGACAAATATGTCTATTTCTGAAGCATAATCAGGTTGGCAATACCAAAAGCAACTTCAGTTCTCTCTTATCTCAGCAATCCAACATAAGAACGCGACCTTCAGGTCCGCAGATATGAATTGATAATGCAAAGAACCATTCACTTCAGCGTAGCACAACAGAGAGGCTAAAGCACCCACACCAGGGACGGGTAAATCAACTAAAGACACAGACAATGTGAGGGCATCTAAGAGATGAGAACTTTTATATTTGTTTACACATTTGAGAAAGTTCATAGTGTGGTATGGTTGTAGGTAATGTAACAAATACTCCTATTATCTAGGGGCTAAGAGCAGCTAAGCCCTTCTGCTTTTGTAAATAGTGGGCCCAGGGGCTCCCTGGATGCTTTGTCTTTGGCCCAAAGCTGTGTGAACTGGGCAGAACAGCTGGCAAGTGCCCAGTGCATCAGATGTCTTTACTTTCCAGTCAGAAATCTCCTCTTGCAGGCTTGCATGGGCTTCCTCACAGCATGGCGGTGCCAGGGCAGTCCTACATCCATAACAGGAGGAAGCTGCTAATGAGCAGAAAGTAGGAATGGCCAAACTAGTGAAGGTTTGTGTATGGAACTAGCTTAACATTATATCTGCATAGTCTGGGTACTGAAGCAATCTAAAAGCCTGCTCTACTCAGCAAGATAGACAATACTTAGCTAGGGAGTGGGAAGGACTGGGAGAGATCATAGGTTAGGGATTGTGTCATGGTCACCTCTGCGTTTCAGTCTGTGCTCTATCATAGGACTCAACTTATGTAAATATTCATGCTTTTTATATTTAAAACTCAGAAAAAAACCATTGTAATAAAACGATGTTTTTATAGGAGCTAGCTCTTTAGAGTCCCTTTTGTTCTAGCTTCAATGTTCGATTTATTATTTTCTGACATAGTGAACACAAATTACTTTAATAAAATCAGGAAAAGTTTAAAACCACAATTTTATACCAAAATCAAATAAATTCGTTAAAAGGGTATTTTTCATCAAATTTGCAGTGCCCACAGAACACGTTTAAATGGCTATTTTTCCCTCTGTGGGAAATTTCATGAGGAGACTCTACATTTGAGTTTCCAGATTTGCAGATGGAGTGGGAGGGATGGCTTCTGTATAAAACTGAATTTGAGTAGTGAATTTAAATACGATGCCATTGTTCAGGTTCATGCAGCCCAGTCCCACCCAGATGGGAAACTGAGGCATGAGGCAGAGCAGGCGAAGCCTGAGTGTCGCCTCGTGCACGTGATGTTACATTAGAAACAAACAAAACCAAAAAAAAAAGATGCAGATCCAAATCTCCCAAGAGGAAGGTCTGAGGGAGTACGTGCCCTTTGCGCAGTGGAAAGAGGATCTCAGGCTTTTTCACTCATTTCTCTGAGCCTTGCTATTTTCAGCAACATCATTCTTGTAGCTGTCAGTTATCAGAATATCAAAAAATAAATGTGTGTGTATCCAAAGATTTTTCTATTGCTTTCACCCATCTTCTCAGACATACCCAGAAGTCATATGCTAGAATTACGTTGACACACTCATCCCCATGGAAACAGAGCCTGGTGTCATAAACATGGCATTATGACTTCTCAGCAGGAGGATGCAGATGGAATTTTGGCACTCAATGTGTAAGGTTTATTCAAAAACACAAATGTCTTAGAGAATAACACCAAGGGTGGGAGGGAGAGGAGAGAAAACGCGTGAATTTCTTCCTATAAAATACATGTTAAAAAATGGCTCCTGATGATTTGCTCACCTCTGGCAGACTCAACTACACTTATTTTTTTTCTTGTGAATTGCTGTGCTTGGTTTGGTATGGTCTTGTCTGTTCAGATTCCATTTTAGAAGGAGAAATTGAGACTGACAGAAGCAAGTGGACTTGTCCCAATCACACCCATACAGAAGCCTTTCAGCTTCTGTGACCCTACAGAAAGACACCTTCTCTTGACTCTTAAGCCATGTTTTTCTTTTTTCTTTTTCTATCTCAGTTACACTTTGACAACATAATGTGTGATCAGTTACAGCATTGATTGGGCTGTCTGCTATTGTTTAGCTGTGATTTAACTATATCCCTCAATGGTTTTGCATATTCGAAGTTTGGCCTTCAGTGGTGCTAATTGGGGGTGATAGGGGTTGGTAGCACCTTTAATAGGCAGAGTCTAGCAGGAGGTAATTGGGTCATTGTGAGCATCTCCCTCAGAAGATATTGCCGGGTTAGGATAATTCTTTCCCTGGAGTAGGATAATTCTTTCAGGACCCTGGTTAGCTCCCATGAGCCTGCATTGTCACAATACAGCAAGTTTGATGGTTGACTCTCTCTGACTCCCTCACCAGCTAATCTCCTGCATTTGGTCCCATCATCATACTGCATTCCAACAAGAGACCCTCACTAGGAGCCAAGCAGATTAAATTCACTTTTTTTTTGTAGTGACAAGAAATGGACTCTATTGAGATCTTTCTCTGTACCCACCAGAACTATTTTCAGTAGGATAGACCTTCTCCCCATCTCTGATAGGCTATTTTCTGCTAGCTCTACAGTGTTCCCCTTCCTCACTAGCAGAGTCAGTCATGTTTGCATTGTGTATGAAGCAAGCAGAGGGCACCCCCCTTCCAGAACACAGTCTGAAAGCTTCACATACGTGCATCCTTTTAGACAAGACTTGGCCATCTACCTGGTTTCAGAGGAATTTGGTTAGTTCCATCATCATCTAAAAGTGGGAGAACATCTGGATAACTGTACATTTCCCTCAGAGTGATGTTTTCAGAGAATCTCAACCCCTTTCCATTTGCTTCTGTGCAGCTGATGATGAGCTGCACTATTTATGAATCCAGGAGAATTTAAAATTGTAATGATTCTATCAATAAAGGAGACTATTGAATCCCCCAGTGACCCTGAACAGTGAAACATGAGACCACATCAGAAATGAGTTGGCCACTAGAGTATGTACTGGGATTTGAACAGAGACTATCCAATACTATGGCTTTAAGGATAAATGATTTTTTTTTGCAGTGTGGGCTTCAAGACAGGGTCTCTCTGTGCAGCTCTGGCTGTCCTGGAACTCACTCTGTAGACCAGGCTAGCCTAGAACTCAGAGATCCACCTACCTCTACCTCCCCAATGCTGAGATTAAAGGTGTGTGTGCTAACACCACCCAGCAAATTTGTTATATTTTTTACTTGACAATCCAAGGTTTGTAGGGTAAGGTTGATGAAGCTGTTTGTGCTATGGGAGATGGCAGAATAGTTGTTAGTGCACAGTTAGTGCTTTTCTCTATGGGCAGCACAGCTGGGAGGACCGCCTCCGATTCATCTCATTCATCTCTGTATCTTTCAGTAAAAGAAAAGAGTGGAGAACGGAGAGCAAGGAAGTCAAAGGGAGAGAGATGGCTTCCTTGATAGTTAGGTCTGGGTTCCTAGGCTCCCAAGTAGGGGCTGGGAGGCAGGAAGGAGAGTCGTGGCATCTCTTTACATACTTGGATTACATCCCCACTGAGATTGTCCCAGTGCTGCACGGGAGCAGATGTTTCCCTTGAGGCTCCTCCAGATCCAGAAATATTCCTTATTATTGTTATTATGCAGCAGCTGCAGTCCACTCGCTTCCAAGCCGCTCTAGTATCATGTCCTTAATGGAGAGTCCCTTGGCGGCAGGAAGGCAGACTATACCATGTGAGCATTTGTATCATCTCAATGCACATTTTCACCCAGTGGCTGTGCATCTACAACAGACTTAGGCTTTCAGTAATAGGATTTATTCTTTTTTTTTTATCTCGCAGACTCAAACAAGCCCCGTTTTCAGACCCATGGCATCATTAATCATACAAGGCAAGCAGGACCAGTGCTGTTCATTGCTTTGTCCTTGGGAATTCAATGATAACCATCTTCCAGCAGGTATTAGTTCAGATGCATGGGTATCATCACCCATTGAACAAATGGAGTTCAGTTCTCTTCAACCCTGCAAGCACTACCAGTTGTCCACTCTCACCATGAGTGGCATCATCCTATGTGGAAAAAGGAAGCTGTTGGATTGTGAGTCTCCTGCCTCCAAGGGATGGATTCAAAATCACTTTTCACAACCAAAAATATTCTTAGGCTAGAAACTCCAAGTTCATAAAACTTTGAACACCAAGCACCTATAATTCACCTTATTAATTGTCTCTTAATTTTTTGGCAAAGAGTGGTAGAGGAGCACAACATCCTTGCTGGGATTGGCCTTTCTATCATGTCATATACAAATATGCAGCGATAGGTTATCGTGCAAAGTGGGGTATAAATATAAATCCAAAACAACCAAACAATATCTAACAAGAGCAACGAAATCATAAATATGCCATTTACAAACCAGAATAACAACAAAAACAAACAAGCTTCTGGAGCTGGAGAGTGCTTTTTAGGAGTACTTCCTTGCAGTGGCATTTCAACTGTATTTTGATAAATAAAGCTTGTCTGAACATCTAGGAGTAAAACAGCCCCACTGGTCAGCCTGACAGGCCAGGTAATGGTAACACACACCTTTAATCCCAGTAGCCACACTAGTTTGCCATAGAAACAAGGCAGTGCATGCCTTTAATCACAGTGGTGCACACCTTACATCCCAGATCTAGAGAGGATTATAAAACAGGAGGAGACAGCTCTCAATCTCAATCTCATTCTGAGATTCCTGGAGGCGGGATCGCCCTTTTGGACTGAGGTAGAGGTAAGAGCCAGTGGCTGGCTGCTTTGCTTTTCTCATCATCAGACTGAACCCCAGTATCTGTCTCTGAGTTTTTATTAATCGTGTATCACTTGCTGTTCTTCCAAAGGAGGAAATTTGGTTATTAATATGCAAGTGCTTTTAACTCCTTGTCCAGGAATCCAGGAATTCAGCATCGTTTTCTGTCCTCCACAGGCATCCATACTCATGTGCATCCTCCCCCACACATATACACATCATTAAAAGTAAAGATCTTTGAAAAAACACTCTAAATTTATCAATTTGATTTCATCAGAATTAAAACCACCCATTTACTCTTCAAAACATACTCTTAAGACAATAAGAAGGGGCTGAAGAGGTGGCTCAGTTGATAAAGTGATTGTTTCACTAGCATGCGGACCTGAGATCCGAGACATCCATGTAAAGAGTCAGAAATGTTGTGTGTGCTTATAATCTCAGCTTTGAGGGGGAAGGGAGGGAGGGAGAGAAAGACAGGTGGATCCTGAAAACTGGCTGGCCAGCCAGTCTAGCTGAGGTGGTGAGCTCAGGTTCGGAGAGAGACCCTGCCTCAAATAATAAGGCTGTGAACAATAAAGGAAGATGTTTAAAGTCAACTTCTGGGTTCTACACACACAAACTGGCAAGCATACACAAGCACACATACCAAACACACACACACACACACACACACACACACACACACACACACACACACACACACACACACACAAGAAAACAAGAAGATGAGAAAATATTTCATGTCTAGCAAACAAAGATATTATTAAAACTCAAAATTTAAAATGTCTCCATTTTAAAAATGGGCAACAGTTTTTCATTTCTGGGAAGTGAAGTATATGAACTTTTTCCTGTTCCCCTTTCTGAATTTAACTAACATTCCCTGGATGTTACATATAAACAACCCTCAGGAGAAACATGAAGGATGGGTGAGTGAGGGACCTTGACTCTGGTGGAACGCAGGACGCTGAGTTCTCCAGCTTCATATGTCCCTGACATGCAGAGGAAGGAGCTGGCAACTTGCAAATAACAATAGATAACAATGGACTAAACAAAGAGCAGAAGGAGACCTCATGGAGAACCTGAAGGAGTCCAGGAAAGGTGTGTGGTATTGTTTACGCAGCTGTGATCCGAGACAGCCAGTAGGGAGGAAGGTGAACCTGGGCTCACAGCTTCAGAGGGCTTTCAGTCTGCTACCCAGGGAAGACGCCATGGCAGGAGGAATCTACCCGTCATGATGGAAGCGTGCATCTACTGTGCATCTCATGACACATTTATGGAAGCAGAGACTGTGGCAGGAAGCAGGGGCAGAAACTGCCTTCAAAAGCCTGTTCCCGTGGAGCAGTACTCAGTACTCAGGAGGCAGAGGCAGGCAGTGCAGATCTCTCTGAGCCTGAGGCCAGTGTGGTTTACACTGTGAGTTCTAGGCCAACAAAGGCTACACAATGGGACCTTGTCTCAACAAATAAAAACAAACACACAAACAAAGCAAACCTGTTTCCAGTGATTTCTAGGAAGGTCTGCCTCCTACAGGCTCCAGAGCCTACAAAATAGCTCTGTAAACTGGGATTTAGTGCTCAGATCATAAGTCCATAAGGAAGATGTCAGGTTCAGAGCGATAAAGGTGGAAAACACTTAAGTAATGGCTTCTCTGCTGTAGCTGAGCACCATGGGAAAAGAATAGCTCCCTATTCCCTCACATACCATCAAACACTAAGTTAGAAAATTAACTGTCATCTTCAAGACCTGTGCAAAGACCCCAGTACACAACCCAAGGAGATGACACAGGGAGAGCTGGGACCTTCTGCCCCATGGTGTCGGTGAAGCTTCTGGACTGCTGCTGTGGTGGGCATGAAGCTACCACACGGTACCCTCTCTTCCCTTCTGGTGAGCATGAAGGCAGGAAGAGGAGAGACCTGGGGCTTTCTCTACTGCTACCTGTGACATATCATATGAAGGCCACAGGGGGAGTCTACCTCTGCTAGCAGAAATGAGGGGCCCCCAACACCGAGGTTCAAAAACTGAACAGGGACCTTCAGCTTTCACTCCCACTTGGTAACAGCAAGGCAGGACCCCTTCACGACCAGAGAAGCTTCAGAAAATACAACAAAAAACATTTAAAAGAGTATTTTGAGTTTTACAATGTACATAAAAATGTCCAATTTGAAAAAAAAAACATTTATCTGAGGGAGATGAGGTGGGGCCATGAAGGAATGCTGGATGGAAGTAATGGTTGGTGGAGGTGATCAAAATATTCTATATAATTTCTGAAATGTCCATAGGATCAATGAAAATATTATTACAAATTATCTTATAAGAAGGAGATTCAGAACAATATCAAACTTAATAAAAGATGACAACCAATACATGTTGATACAGAAATTTTAGATTTCTCTGACACAGTAATAAAAGAAGCTCAATGAAGAATTATCAACATTATGTCAGAAGTGAAGAAATAGACACATCAATGGAACAGAGACTATAAACAATGAAGTGCAAACTTAGGGTTGAAAAATGAAGTAGCTGAAGACAATCCCAGGGATGCTATGTATAGCAGAAGGAGGGAGGAGACTGAGAATAAGCTTACTCTAAACAACAGAGAGAAAAGTTGTCAAAAACCCTGAGCAGCACCTCAGGGACATGGGAGTCTATTACTACAGATTTACTGTTTGTGTCGTTCAAATCTCAGAAGGAGGGAATAGCACCTGGCTGACAGTGAACCTGAAGAAGTAATGGCTGGAACCTCCCCAAAGTTGCCAACAGATAGAAACCGACAAATGGAAAATGCTGAGCAAACTCCAGGCAGGGTAAAGCCCCCCCAAAGTCACATGGGCACGTACCAATATTGACCTCCAGAAACTAAGGAGAAGCACAGTCTTGAAAGCTGAAGGAAAAGCAACAGAAAAGGAACTAGGTCAATAGTGGAACCATAGAAGTATTGGTCCAGAGGGAAGCAGCCCAGTACATTCTACTACAGAAGGGAAAGAGCTCCCAGACCCAAACCCAGGGAGTGTACTTTTCAAGAATAAAGGAGAAATCATGATATTCATGGATGAAAAAAATCTAAGAGAATTTATTGTCTAATTTGCTTGTATAAAAATGACTTTTAAACAGAAAAGACAGGTTAAAAGTAGGACCCAATAGCCAATAGTTTGGGAGAAAGAGATAGGGCCCACTAGCCCCTCCTCTATCCATGACTAATTGTTGACATGCCCAAGCTCATGCAGGCCCAGTGAAGTCAGCAACTGCTGTGGGTGGTGGCGTCACTCCCAGAAGACAACATTCACAGCCCTTCTCTATATCATCTGGGCCTTGCACTCTTTCCACCCCCTCTTCTGCAATGTTCCTGGAATGGTAAGGGTGGTATAAATGTCCTGCTTAGGGCTGAGTGCTCAGCTATAGTTTATTCCCAATACCTTGAGCAGTCAAGAGTCTCTGCAATCTTCATAGTTTGCTGCAAAAAGAAGCACTGTGTTCAGGGTTGAGCATAGTATTTCTCTGTGCGCATACACACACACACACACACACACACACACACACACACACACACATATATTTTTAAGACAGGGTTTCTCTGTAGCTTTGGAGCCTGTCCTGGAACTAGCTGTAGACCAGGCTGGCCTCAAACTCACAGAGATCTGCCTGCCTCTGCCTCCTAAGTGCTGGGATTAAAGGTGTGTTCCACCACTGCCCAGCAAAATTATATTCTTTTGAAGCCAAAATATCATAATCTGCTGTAGCTTGAAATGTAAGTTACATGTGGAAATAGAAAGCACAAGGGATTAAGGCTTATTTTTTATTTTGCTAAATTTTTGGCATGTAGGTTGAGGCTTGATAAGATCTATACATAAGTGTATGTGCATGTGTGTACATGCATGTGTGTGCACATATGTGTGTATTTATGCATGTGTGTGTGATGCAAGACTTGGAGTAGGCATGTAAACCTGTAGCTCAAGATAACTATGAATTCAATCTAACTGCAAATCATAAATTTATCTAAAACATGAATTTTTGTGTGATTTTTTTGATTGTAGTTTGAATGTATGGCTCTTGATTATGGACTTTATAGATGGCATCTTGACATAGTGTCACACAAATATGTGTGTGCTTTTCTTATTTGTACTCACATGTGGCTTCAGCTTCACAGTGGTCTGTATCCTCCAGTTACCTTCAGCACAAGCAGTCAAATTGGTACCACAGTTATTATGTGTGGCCATGGAGAGAGCTGCTGAGTGAAAAATAGCAAGGGTCAATAGTATCTTAACCCACTGTCTGAGTTTGAGTTTCTATTGCTGTGACCATGACAACTCTTCTAAGGGAAAAACATTTCCTTGGGGTGGCTTACATTTTCAGAGGTTTACTTCATTATCATCATGGTAGTGTACAGGAAGACATGGTGCTAGAAAAGAAGCTAAGAGCCCTACATCTTGTCCTGCAGGCGACAGGAAGTGGTCTGTCTCACTGTAGCTTGAGCAAAGGACACCTCAAAGCCCAACCCTACAGTAACACACTTCCTTCAACAAGGTCACACCTACTCCAAAAAAAGCCATACCTCTTAATAGTAGTGCCACTCCCTCTGGGGGCCATTTTCTTTCAAACCGCCACACCCACCATTGTAGACAATATGCATTTAATTGTTCTTTAGATAATAGGCGAGTCTTATTGGGTACCAAGGACAGTTCCACTGGCTGCACCTTAGTCTTGAGGTTCAGACTACACTGGAAGTTGAGACGTGGAAGGACCTAACCCCTGTTTTCTATTGCCCCATCTATTAGTTTTCATAATAAAGTAAGCATAGTCTCTTGTCAATTATATTTCGGTTCTAGCACGACTTCTACAAGGTCTCAAGAGAAAACAGAACACAAGGGGGGAAAATTACAAGTGATGATAATATATTCCAGATTAAATCTATATTTTGTTTTCTTCAATTTTTGTACTTGAATTTCTATGCATTGCCTGAATATTTCCAAAATTGTATATCCATTTGTCTATCAACATTTTAAGTGTCTCTACATCACATTTCCCTTATGACTGCTTTAGGTTAGGGATGTCTGAACTTTCAGCTTCACCGGGCCACACTGAGCAAAGATTTGTCTTGGACCACACATCAAGTTACACAAATATTAAAGAAAGCTGTTACAGTCCAACTCTGCTCCTCAAAGGACTTTGTATATTTTGTGGGATATCTGCAAACTGAATAGCCTGGTTGAAAAAAAAAGTAGGCAAAGCACTTTAACTGACGTTTCTCCAAAGATGGTACACAAATGGCACAAGCATTAAAAAGCCCAATGTCACATTACAGTTACTAGGACAGCTACCATCAAAAACTAACAAGCCCCAGGAAACAAGTTTTGGTGAGGAACATGGCTCCCTGCTGGTGGGATTGTGCAATGTTGATGCCACTATGGAAAGTATTATGTAGTTTTCCAAGACATTAAAAATAGAATTATCATATGATCCAGAAACTCTAATCCTGAGATTAACTCAAGAAAATGAATTTATGTATGTATGTATGTATGTATGTATATATGTGTGTATGTATGTATGTGTTTATTTATTATGTACTTATCTGTGTATGAGGGGTAGTGTGGGAGTGTATGTTGAGGCTGGAGGTCAATGTCAGGTGTCTTTCTTGATCACACTCCTTATTTTTTTAGACAGTCTCTCCCTGAACATGGAGCACATTGATTTCATAGACTAGCTGGTCAATGAGCTTCAGGGATTTGCCTGTCTCTGCTCTACCAATGCATTGCTGTGCCTGGCTTTCTACGTGACTGCTGGGAATCTAAATTCAGGGCATGGTAAGCACTTACCAACTCAGCCATCAGCCCTACTCAAGAGAAATTAAAGCAGGGTCTCCAATATATTCATACATCTGTGTTCACAGCAACATCACCACACAACTGAGAAGTGGAAGTGACCAAAATTCAACTGATGATGAATGAGCAGACACACAATTATCCACACGCACACACACACACACACACACACACACACACGTGTGTGCACACGCGCACACACACATTCCAGCTTTAAAAAGAAATAATAGAATCATGCTAATGCATTTAACTCTTGATGACGTTATGATAAATGAAATAAGCCAGCTCTCCCCAAAACAAATACCATATCCTTCTATGCACATGGAATTCTTAAAGCAGCCAAATTCATAGAAGGTTCTAGGGTTTGGTTTGTGTGTAGTGTGGAGTAGGTGGAGAAATGAGGGGTTAATGGCCAGAATTTCAGTTATGAGGTGAAAAGCCTGGAGGTCTGTTTATGATCATAAGAATAAACTCAATGTTTTGAACTGTACATTCGAGAAAAAAACTGAAGTCTTTGGCGCAGCGACAGGAGTGGCTCTGTGGGCTAGTGAGGTGATGGAGGAATGAGGAGCCCTCCAGAGTTTCAGAGCAGTTGCCAATCACCAGCAAAGCCAAGTACACAGGTTTCCTGGGTTAGGTCTCCAGCTTTGCCCCACCTCTCAAGAGTGGAACGTGGTTCGTTCACCAATGGGTATCATTTAATCAGTTGTGCCTGTGTGGAATGAAACTTCCACTCTGTGCTTGAAACACAGAGACTAGGAGAGCTTGCTGGTCAGTGAGGCACATTTAGGGTCTCCGAAGAGGGTGTGATGTACCCACCTTGCCCTCTGCAGCTCTTCCATTTGTTGGTTCCTGAGGTATATCATTGTTCGTTAAAAAGTTGTGAAGGCAAATGTAGCACACTCCAGAGATCTTTGAGTTCCTCTAGAAAATTATGACTTGGGGAGGGGAGTGACTGAGCTGGGGTAACCTTCAACTGCAGACTGCACCAAAGTGCGGGTATTTTGAGGGCCCCAGCTGACCCCAGCTAGGTTCTGAAGTGGAGGCAATCTTATGGGATCAAGCCTTTAATATGTGGGGATGTGTGATAATTTTGAGTTAGTGTCACAACTGAATTTAATTACAGGAAATCTAGTTGATAACAGATAACTGGGGATTGATTATTGAACAAAAGACACAGCGCAGGGTCACTGTAGACACTGGGAGGTGGAATGACAAGGGTGAACTGCAGAAGGTTCAGGGGATAAGTCTCAAGCCCTGTGTAGCATCCCAGGGGAGAGGGATCAGTGGACAAGGTGAGGCCTGCTTGAATTGTGGATAGATTATGAAGGCAGGACCATGGTGATCTGCATATGGCTTCAATGTGGCCCCGAAGTGAGAAAAGAGTCAAAATTCATTTAAGGGTTTGGAGATGTGGATCAACAATGTATTTTCCATTATTTAAAGAAAGAAATGTCATCTGGGCCACTTTCTCTCTGTGACCCAAACTGGCTTCTTTTCTCTCTTGGAATTGGTAAAAGGACCAAGTACTGATTGAATAGAGGGAAAGCTTATTACTGACCAAAGAATAGGGGGACTTGGGTGACAGGCTCATAATTCAGCTTTTTGAGGTTGGGGAAGTTGCAGGATAAAAGAAATGAGAGGAGAGACTCTTTAGGGTAGGGACATTTCACGACTTTTGGGACAAAATAGGGTTTTTCAGCAGTTTGTGAAATAAGCAATTAGAACCTCAATGAGCTGAGCTGGACCACTGGATTCAGTGTCTGAAAGCACATTTGCACACGTAGATATGTGTGGAACAATAACTGCTCCTGCCTCCTGTGCCATGCCCTTTCAGAGTCCAATCCAGACTTCTCCCCAGGTTGTTATTAAGAAATATGCAAACCCTGAAGTTATTATTATTATTATTATTTTAGTGTTTTGGTGTCTTCTCTGGGGCTTGGCTTTTAGTTTAGTCTGACTCTGTAGCTGAGAGTCCAGCCTGAAAGCAAAGGAAGGTTTTGGACGTGGAGCATGAGGGCAGTTAATGTCCCTTGCAATCTAACGGCCTATGCTGAAGTTACTATGAGTTCCTCAACAGAAGCAGAATTACAATCTGCAGACAGAGCAGGGATGCTCTTTCTAATGCACGATGATTATCAGCAAGGCTTAGAGAGAAGCTCAAGACACTCAGAGGCAGACAACTCATCAAAAATCGCCAACTAAATCCACAAGGTCACATTTTTCCTCATTTATACCCAATGTTGACAGAAAACACTGGAAAGACCATGTGGGTACAAACACCACAAGGTCTGACTTTTATCCAGATTTTGCTTGTGTCTATCCTATGGACATACAAATCATATTTTATACAATCGTACAAATCATATTTTATGTAATTATACAAATCATCTTCTGTAATAGTTCTGAAAGTTCCCTTGATCTACTACTATGTTTTGTGCTGAAGATAGCTAATTCTTTTCAAGTTATTAACATACTGAGGAATAACTCACATTCTTCATGTGCCCAGAATGCCCTATCCCATCAACCATTCTGCCCTCCTGAGCCTTGATCTCAATAGGTCTTCAATTTCAGGTGACCACATAAAACTTACTATTCGGTCCCAGGACTTCTGGTAGATGCAGTGTAATGGCAGCTAAATGCCACTAGTCTTCATTGTCTTCATGCCCAAGCACAGCCAAGTCTATATTCTCACTCTCCTGAAGACCATGGAGCAATCTGTCATGGCTTACTTTATTGAGTGAAATTCTTAGCCAAACTAAGTTAATTTAAGGGGAAAAAACGTTTATTGAGAGCTGTGGATAGATGTCAGAATCAATCAGAGTTTCAACTTAACCAGACAATAGGATTCCAAGATATTTGGTCAAACATTATTCTAGATGTTTCTGTGAAGGTCTTTTCTAAGATTAATGTTTAAATAAGTAGACTAAATAAAGAAGATTGGCCTCTGTAATGCGAGTTAAAGTCCCATCAGCTAAATAAAAAAAGATTTCTTTACTCAGGAAGATTTCACGCTGCCTGACTGTCCTCTAATTGGGTCAGCAGCTCTCCCTGTTTGGACTTGAACTGACCTTTATCTCTTTCCTAATTACTCTCTGCAGCTCTTGGGACTTGCCGAGCCTCCACAATCACATGAGCTATTTCCTTATAAAAATCCTTGATCTGTCCCTTCTTTCCAAATGACTTTCTTCCTCTGGAGAATCCTAACTAATGGGAGTCTAGGCAGATCTTCCAGTAACTCTGAAAATTAAACTGTAGCACTAGGCAATCGAGGAAGTACTGCCCCTGCTACAGGGTGGAAGTTATCGCCCCAGCCACCGTTTCTGCAGTACTGGAAAGTATACCAAGGATGGGATTAGCCAGTTTGAGATCGCTGGGTGCTTTCAGCAAGACAGTGTGACCACAGAGGCAAACAGAAGGAAGTTTCTAAGAGATGCCAAGCCTTGAGGTCCTCAGACACCACAAATGTCCAATGCAGCTACTTATAGTTACAAAAAGACTATGAATATATGCCATCAAAAATATACAAACCAAAATTTGTACCTTCTGCCCTCCTCAAATCTTACCAGGTTCCCCATAGTTGACTATCTTCCAATTTTAGTCTATGTTGTAGACTATTATTTTAAGGTGTGTTACTTTTGTTTTGCTCTGGAATGTGTGTGGTTCAATGATGCAAAGATGTGTTTGATTAAATAAAATTTTCCTGTGGTCAGGAGGCTATAGCAGCAACTTGCTGACTGGAAGTTGTAGGAAGGAGCTAAGGAGAAGGGTTTTTAAGGAAGGGCAAGGAGAAGCACAAGAACTTCTTGGGAGAGCCAGGAGTTGAGCTAGGTGAGCATCTTGCTATTCAGCCTCTCCGGGGAGCAGAATTCTACCTCAACCTTTGAATCTTGGTTCTTTAGAGGGACAGAGATTTAGATAAATTCCCTTTGTACCTTTGAAAGAGTCGGTGCCTGAGGGAACAGAATTTCCTCAGGCTGCTTCCCCACCCCCTGGTAGTGCAGTTGCTGAGTAGGATAGCCGTAGCTTAAAAGGCAGCAATAATGAAGAAAGAAGACAACACTTCTAAATCATTTCCTGTTCATCTGTAGATGCTTGCGCAGACTAGTACACATGCTATTCTTCTAGGTGGTGGCTGTGCGGAAGGGTGACCTGCAGGGTGGGTGGGAGTGCCGATTTGATTTCAGTCCCTCTCTCTAGGTCCCTTGGTACATCTTCACTGGCTAAAATGACGTGGACAACTGTTGATGTGGTCTCTAGAGGTTAGCCTCATAGCACAGAGGACTGGGTAAGAGGAGACCTGTGGAGGTCAGAGAAAGCTATCCACCCAAGAGACACTGGGAGGCAAGTGGCAACTTGTGGGTGATTGTGAGAATAGCAACACATTGGATTGTTCTTGTGGTCAGTTGCTCTGCTCCGTATGTTGCAGGAGCATACATGAAGCAGATATGTCAGCATCATTACTACTGTCCAAGCAGTATAGGAAAGAGACCCATGGTCAGGGACTTGCAGATACACTCTCTCCCTGTCCTTGCTCAGTGCTGAGCATCCTTTTGCTCTAAGCCAGCTCACAAGGCCACCTCTCTGTCTCAAGTTCATTTAGTTCCCTGGAGTATGCATGGGAAGGCCCAACTCCGTTGTGGCAGGGCTTGCTGATCTCTCATTATTCTCTGCCCTTTTCAGTGTGGGAAAGCAAACTCACTTTCTTTCCTGGCTCAGACTACAGGAATAAACACACAGGGTCCAGCATTGACATACTGGGGATCTAAAGTTTGCAAATCCCCAGCAGTCCTTTTTGCTATGTTTTGGATGAGTGTTTCCCAACAGGTCCATGTCTAGAAGGTTTGTCCCCAGGGTGTTGCAGTTGGAGATGGTGGGACTCTTAAGGAGTGGGACCTATGAGAGGCCCCTCAGTTATGGGGGCCATGCCTACAATCTTAGTCTCTCTACTTCCTGAATTGTGGTGTCTGCACTTTGTTCTACTATATGTTCTAGCTATGGCGTGATGCTCTCTGCAGCGAGGTCCTCCATGCCTTCTGATCTTGGATTGGAATCTTCTGTGTTACAAGCAACATAAGCCATTTCTCTTAATTAGGTGTCTTAGGTATTTCATTGTAGGGTTGTGAAACTAATGCCCATTTCATGCTCTGTTTGGCTTGCCTTGTGCATTTGTGTCTATGTAGACAGGTGACCCCGACTCCCTATTCTTGCTCATTTGTTATTAATATTTTGAGACGAGTGTCAATGAAAGCTCTTTACTCTTCCTGACGAACTAAGGCACCTTCATCAAATGACCCCAGCAGCTGGAGATTCTTTCTAATCTTCTACTTGTCTGGAATGGTACGCCTCTGCCATGGATATCTAGATAACTGTACCTTGTAGTGCTGTGCAAAAATTCCTGTGTCATATCTTCAAGGCGGCAACATGGTGAGCTATGGATCTGAGGTGATAACCTTGAGACTTTTAGCAACTTTTTCTCAAGGACCTGGGGAAGGATTGACTTCTGCTGGGTCCTGGATAAACATTGGACGTTGTTAACAGCCAAGCTGACTCAAGGGTTTTCAGAGGTATTGATGAAAGGACAAAAAGAAACTAGGTCTGTGTCCTTGCCCAGGGCAGACTCAACAAGGTCTGGGCTGGGACTGGGGCCCGGATGGCTGGGAGCTTGGGACCAGGGCCTCATAGGAGTTATGGCTTCCTGGAAACCTTGAATTTTCCCCCTGAAGAGACTGGAGTTGTCAGGCCTAAGGCTGTTGTATGTTTGCCTTGAGATGCCCTTGAGGTATCTTGTGTTCCCTTTGTGCAGTGGCATTGCTTGATTGGCTTCCCGTTGACTTTGCTCCACTGTCTTGAGTTGTTGCTGTTGTTGCTGACACTGTCCCATTTTTCCTTTCATTTTTCTTGTAAGTAAGATGTTGCATTTTAAAATAAATTTGTTTTCTTGAGCCATTAGCTGTGTGAGACCTCCTGATTCCAAACTTTTTAATCTTTTTATTTTCTTGTCCCCTGGTCATCCCCTTTAGGACTCTGTCGCTGGAGAATGCCTGCTGGTCCAGGTCAGGACATGGTCACTACTACTGAGCTATTTCCTGTACTTATGAAAAGATATTTCACAGAGCTGTTAGGTATATTTCTTAAAACGAGCCTCTCTGCTGACACAAATAATTCCAATCTGACCAAATTAGACCAAATAAAAGATGTCCATGTTTAATGCCGTACTTCCAGGTGGCCTGAGAAAGCATGGCAAGGGGAGAGAGAGAGAAGGGGAGACCACATGAAACCCGGAGACCACGTGTTCCTTTTCTGGGCAGCAGCCTAAATAGCCTGTGGAAGTGGTCCTGACCCTCTCTGGGGAGGGGTCACTGCTTGGCTGGCTTTTTGGCTCTCCCTGGGGAGGGGTCACTGCTTGGTTGGCTTTCCTGGAGGTGGAGTCCAGACCAAGGCGACTCCCAGGAAAGAGGGCTTGAAATGGAGCTTCCTGTTCCATTGGGCTCCCAGGATGAATGCCAGGGGTTGGGATCTCACTTCTGACCGAACAAGAGCCATCACACCTATGAACTTACAGTGTCTGTGGTTGTCTGTGCAAGATAAAGACAACTGATATTTCAGCCTAGATTGGGGCAAAGCCCACTCCAGCTGATAGCAATTGGCAATTAACCCCTATTTGGGAAGGAGGATTAAGTTTTCTTTGGGAGTTTGTCCCCTGCTAGGTTGTGCTAATTAGACTCAATGTGTTATCAGAAAAATTATAAGGGGACATTAAAATGGGAAGAAATATGGTGGAGGAGGGGAAGATGAGGGTTGGAAATGATCCAAATACATTGTATACATGTATGAAAATAAATAATTGAGTAAGCCATTTTCCAAGATCAAGAGATTAAGTGACTTGCTTCCAGATTCCACAATCTATTGATGATTTCCATTAAATCACCACCGAGAACTGTCTCAGTCAGGTTCCAGTTGTCAGGAGGTAATAGCAAGAGTTGGCAAGTGGGATTGTGTGAAATTGAAAAACTTCCATACAGCAAGAGAAACAATTATCAGATGAAGAGGCAGCACACACTGCAGAGAGGCGGCATATTTATCTGACAGACGATTGATACCCAGAATACATAAGGGACTCAAAAATTAGACACCTACAGAAAAAGAAAGATTCTAATCAATAAATGAGCAAATGAACTAACTTGGCAATTTGCAAAAGAAAAAGTACAAATTATCAATAAACACATAAAATATTGTTCAGCATCCTTTCCATTAGGGAAATACAGATCAAAAACTATATTGAGATTCCATCTCAAAATGGCTTAAAATCAAGACAACACAAAACAGAAAATTTAGTGAAGATGTATAGGGAAAGGAACCCTTCTACAGTGTTGACGGAAATGCAACTGAATGCAGCCAGCACAAAAATCAGTGTGGAGGTTCCTCAGAAGCCTGAAATTAGGACCACCATGTGGTCCAGTCACATTCCTGGGTAGTACAGGGACACCTACCCAGCAATGCTCACGTGGCTCCTCCGTCACCTGGTGATGTTTCCAGCCTAGGCAGCCACCATTAGACAGATGCAGGAAACGCAGAGATCTAGTCTGTCACAAAGAGGAATGGGATTATGCCATCGTAGGAAAATGGATGGAGGTGGAGCTTAGTTTTTGAAATAAGCCAGACTCAGGAAATGCAAGTACCACATTTTCTCTTCTCATAACTGCAGTCTAAGTTGAGAAAAAGACATGCAAGTTTCATGCAATTAATATGTGTTAATAAAAGATGTAAAAAGAAAAAAGAGTGATGGGTAAACTCTGTGTATGAGTGTGTGTTTGTGTGCACTTGTGTATATGGGCATGTGTACATGTGTGTGTGCATATGTATAACTGGAGACCAGAGATCAACTTCAATTGTCATTCTTTCTGGGCATGACTATGAGGGATTGTCTTGATTTTTACTTGATATAGGAGGGCCCAGCCCATTGTGGGCAGCACCATTCCCTAGGCTGGTGGTCCTGGCTGTGTGAGAAAGGTAGTTATGAATGAACCAAGGAGTGAGTCAGTAAGCGTCATTCCTCCATGTTTTCTGTTCAAGCTCTTGCCCTGACTTCTCCGAACTGTGGGCTGTAACCTATAAGGTGAAATAAGCCCTGTCCTCCCCTACGTTGCTTTGGTCAGAGTGTTTTGTTATAGCAGCAGAATGGAACTAATATGCAGGAAAAGCAATGTGCTAAAGATTCGGCTCTATTCCTACACCATCAACGATGCTGGGAGTCAGCTGACAGCAAACCTGAAGGAAAACTGACATAGCACTTGCGACAGATACTGTCCCTGTAAGTTAGGTCAAGTAGACTCAAATAGGTCCTTATCTGTAGTCCTTAGAGTTGCTGAATGTGTGGAAGACTTGGGCTCTCGCTTCTCAGGGTGGGTTCTTGGCTGTGGAAGGATTTAGAGGGAAACAAATCCTGGTAGCTAGCTTCTGTAGTTTCCCCCTTACTCTCACAGAGTAGGAGGATGAGACCAGTCCCCTCATGGCTCTCTACTTTCCTCCGTGATGGCTTTTCCTGTCTTTCCCATCTGCCCCTGGGCTTCTGGTAGGCCCAGCATAGGAGCTCAGCTCTGACCTTCCACTATGGCTCAGCCCAGGAGCCACAGGGGCCATCTTAGTGATCTCAGAGTGACTCAAATTCAGAACAAGAAAGAGACCCTCCAAGGCCCTTCCACAGAAAATGTGCTCTTCAGTAAGCTCCGACTCAATTACTGGTTAGTACTAATGTAGAAGCTTTATCCCCAAGGTCTCTTCTCGATCATGGCTTCATTTCTCTCTGAAACAGCCATGAGACATTTCACATTTGTTTCTTCAGTTTTTCTGGCTTTCATTCTATTTCACAATAAAAGGGTGAAATAATACACACACAACTTGAACAGGGTGCTAACTCTTGTTCTTTTTTTTTTTTTTAAACAGGTGGGGAAAGGGGCCCGAAGGCTATGAGGCTTGACTGAACAGAGATGCTAGGAGAGTCCAGCAGGGTTTTCACTGCACAAGGAGCCTGGCTGAGGGAGGGGTGGAAATACGCAGTATGGGTTATCCGTACCCGTCTTCCACCAGCGTCGTCAGCCGGTGTGGGTTATCTGTACCTACTCCCACCAGCATCATCTGCTTGGAGGAAGGGATGCCCTTCCCTGCTTTGTGTAAGGAGTCTTTAGGGTTAGGAACACCCCCTGGCAGGGCTGATAGAAAGGTCAGTAGCATCGCTGGATGCAGAAGCATTGTCTCTAAGCTCTTGGATGTCACCAGCATCCTCACTTTCCTGCCTTCTGCTTCTCCACCTCCATCCACCTGTACCTGGGCTCCACTTGCCAGCACCCCCACCCCCAAATCCAACAGTGCTGTGGAGAGAATGAAAAAGGGGAGTCAGATGGAAGCAAAAACCTTCCCCAAAGTACAACAAGGTATACAAATAGAGGAAGGGTTCTGTGAAGTCATTGTTTGTTCCCTTGGCCACCCCCAGTGCCTGACACCTGTCAGCTGTAGCCCGAGGGTCTCTCTCTAATACATCATTTGGTGATTTCTTCTTGGGTTTCTCTGCAGTCATTTTTTTGCTCTGCTTGTGGGAAAGTTTCTGACCTGCCTACAAATTCCTCCAGTCTCTGCGGGCCTTCCTTCCCTTACCCTCTCATTTCCGGTGCCTCCACAGGCAGCAGCGGGTGTGTGTGGGACCTGTGAAAGGGATGGGGGAGAGGGTGGCTTTTCCTGCAGTCTTGGCGGCTCTGAACTCCGGCAGGAAGCTCTGGGCTCCCAGAAACAGCATCTTCAGAGCTGGAAGATGAGGGAGGTTGGACTCTACCCTCAGAAGCTCCATGCCATGGGGGCAGCACTGACCCCAAGGTGTGCATTGCGCTTTTCTGCAGCCCAGACCCCACCTCTGTATGGTTGCACCCACATTCTTTGGGGAGTTTTTCTCTCTGCCAGGATCTGCTATCTGGGAGAAGTGGGTTCCTCTGGGGGAGAAAAAAATTAAAGGGGACACTGTCTTCTCCCAGCCACCACTGGTTGCTGAGGACTAGACAGCAGCTCATGAGTGGGAGTGTCAGTGGAGGCCACACTAGTGGGAGATGCCTGGAATCCTAGTCCAGTGGGTGCTGGGCCTCTTAAAAGTTGCTTTTGCTAAGAACCATTGCCTCCTTATTTAGGACCACAAGACAGCTAAAAGCAAGACGAAAAAGCAGACAACTGTATTTTGTGCTTATTTTCCTGGCAGAATTCTTTAGTTGGAACTTCTATTGCTGTGATAAAACACCATGACAAACAAACAAACAAACAAAACCTAAAACAACTTGGAAAGGAAAGAGTTTGTTTCATCTTATGGCTTGTGACCATCATGAAGCGCAGTCAGGGCAGGAACCCAGGGCAGGAACCCAAGGCAGAAGCTGATGCAGAGACTATGGGGGAGTGCTGTTCACTGGCCTGCTCCTCATTGCTTGCTCAACCTACTTTCTTACAGCACCCAGGACCACCTGGCCAAGGGCAGCACCCCACACACTGAGCTGCACCCTCCTATACCAATCATTAATCAAGAAATTGTTCCAAGGCTTGCTCTCAAGTCAATCTGGTGGGGCATTTTCTCAATTGAGGTCACCTCTTCCTGGGTGACTGTAGATTGTTTCAAGCTGACAATGAACTAGCCAAGACACTGGGTTTTAGGTCAGACTTTCTGTGCTTGACTCTGCCCAGTGCTATTGATCACTGAGGAATGTCTGTCTAAAAACCAGGGAAACCTAACCCACTTCATCCCCTTGCAATGCTGAAGGCACAAAGAGAAGAACTGAGACATCTTCTTGTCAGCTTTACAGCATCCTGCTCCAGGCTACAAAAGCACCTGAAAGTCTCCAGTCATTGTCCTAAACCTGTAGTCACCTTGAATTGTAGGGTGGGCAAAGCCTTCCAGATAGATGAGACCCACCTCCAAAGCAGAACAGATTATCCCAAGCAATGAAGACATCTTAAGCCATCTTGCAGAAGCACAATTGAACGAACTGAACTAGTGATTAATCAGCCTGCATCTTGACCAATACTGCTTAGTTCTTTTTCTGGGGTTCTCTATGATCTCTGGGGGGACAGCTTTCAGTGGGACAGTTTCCTAGCTGTCAGCCTGGACAAACTACTTAGTTCTTTCTTCCCTCTGGGGTCCATCCAGCTGCACAACGAGGCCTACAGCACATCCGGGCACACTTCCTTTTTCTAGCCTGCCTCTCTCTCTCTCTCTCTCTCTCTCTCTCTCTCTCTCTCTCTCTCTCTCTCTCTCTCTCTCTCTCTCTCTCTCTGTTCCTGGGCACTCCCGACTTCTCAGCCATTCATTCACCAGCTTCTTGCTCCTATCACTCACCTCCTCTAGGAAGCGTTCTCTGACAGTGCGATGAGGGGCTTCCAGAGACCCAGCTCCTCTTCTCACTGCTGCCTTGCTGTGAAGAAGCCTTCTCCAGAGATGGGCCCTTGGGGGGCCTGTGGGACAGCATCACTGAGTTGGGGAAAGAAGGGAGTTCCCAGGCCCCTTTCTAAAGACTTTTCTATAACTCTAATGCAAATTACTAGGATCTTAGCACTCAAGAGTTCCAAGTAGTACTGGACAACCACCAGCCTGCCCTGAAATGCTCATAGTGCTGGAATTACATAACCCTGGGCCGTGTGAGTACAGCAAAAATGACAAACACTTGGATCGCTTCGTCCAGGCCAGAAGCATTGCTTGAGAAGTCCTCACTCAGAGCAAGGCCTTTCTTCACAGGTGTGCACGGTTCTCCCTCTACTTCCCCCTCCTAGACTCTCAGACAGCTGATCACGTGGTGGAGTAGGCAACCCAGTTAACAACTGCCTTGTTACATGTCCAACAGAGAACAATGGAGAACGTGGTTTGCACAAGGAAGAGAGAGATTCTGTGGCCACCTCTCCCTTCTTCACCCTGAGTCCCTCTGGGCATTTGCTGGGCAGTCTGCATCTACACAGCACCATGCTCTCTTCCTGGTACCCTCGTGTTCCTTCCCAATCAATCATCCTCCCGTTGCCCTGGAGATTTTCAAGCTGTCTAATTTCTTTTCAGGTTTCATGGCAGTTCCAAAGTTTAATAATTGACTTTAGGGGCACAAAATCAGAGATAGGAGAAGCTACTGGAAGAAGTCAGATCTTTCTCATCTCATGCATGCAGGGAGAGTGCTCGCCCTCGGACCTTTGTTAGGGCTTTTTGTTCCATTTATGCTGTCTACATAACAAGCTAAGCATTTTCCAAATGTGTTGGGGTTCTATTCTTTTGGGAATCACCTGAACTGTTAGCTTGGATTGGGGTCTTTGGGGCGTAAGAGGGCCATGTTTTGTTTTAAAGTATCAACATTAAGGCTTTTTTATAAAAGGTTGGAGAAGACTTTCATTGAAGAGAGATTTAAAATATTTTATTTCAGTGAAGTTACTTAGGATTCTGAACATTTACATATGAAATTTCAGCTGCAGCATATCTGGATATAAATAATACAGTGAAAATTTCATGTCGTTAAGCATCACAGGAGTCCGACAATTTCTGCAAGGATTTGCATTTAATTCTGTTTTTTTTTAATGTGTTAACTAAAAATAAAGTAATTTCAGGCATATGAAGTAACCAAGACAGTAAGGAAATTTGCAATGGAAAATGTTCCATTTAATTCAGTGCCTGCATCTTGAAAAATCCCTGAAATTAATTTATAGGAAAAGGTCGCTCGGGGTGCAGGAGGGAACAGGCTACTTGGAGTTTGGTTTGACTTTCAGATACACCCCATTCTATTGTTTGGGCCCATTGTAGATCAAGCTCTCCTTTGTAGAGACAATGTTAGAGAAACACTCCTGCAGCTAGAGATACCAGAGCTGTGGAGACAGGAAGTGGGAGGAAAGGGCAGGCAGAAGGCAGGGAGACACTGTAACCTTTGCGTCCACTTTCCCCTAGCCATTGCTAGGACCACGTCTGACTTTTGGATGGAGCACCTGAGCAGGCATCCAATTGAAAGTCTTTTATGATTGTTTTGGTCTGCCAAGCTACTGTTATATAGCAGTGTTAGCTTAAACAATGAAAACATGTTTTCTTCCAGCTCTGGAGGCTGCAGAGTTGGTCCAAGTGCCGGGAGGTTCAGTGTCTGTAGAGTACTTGCTTCCCAACTCAGAGATGGCGATTCTTTACTGCATCCTCAAGAGAGGAAAGGGCAGCTGGCATTTTGGCATCTTCTTTAAAATTGCCCCATACTGACCAAGAATGGGTGTGGTGTGCACAACTAAAATCCCAGCCCTTGGGATGTAGAGGCAGGAGGAGCAGGAGTTTGAGCCCACCCTTTGTGGCATAGTGAGTCCAGCCTGGGCTATATGAGACCCATTAGAGAACCATTACCTTTGTTCTTATTTAACAGATGAGGAGGTTCAGACAGTTGAGTCAGTTTGCGAATGTAACTAACAACAGAGCTGGTGCCCAAACCCATAACACTGAACCTGGTCATCCTTCAAAAATATTTATTTATTTATTACACGTGCATGTATATGTGTTTGAGCATGCATGTACTATGGCATGCACGTGGAGGTCAGAGATCAAAGGAGTTGGTTCTCTTCTTGCACCATGCAAGCACCAGAGATCTAGCTGAGGTAGGCTGGCCTGGCCAGCCATCGTCTGCTGAGCTGCCTCCCTGCCCCAAGTTGGCCATTTTGAGGGAAGGTTTGGCTAGATCTTGGAAGACAGGATGTTATCTTTCTTGATGACAGTAGAAAAGGGATTTCAGGCGGATTTAAGCCCTAGAAGTGTAAAAGAGAGCTGTTTGGTGTTCACACAGGGAGTGTAGTTAAGGACACCAAAATCTACAGCTTTCAGTAAGTCCCATTAACAGAAGAGCAGTAGAGGAGCCAGACTTCAAAAAGCCTGCCATGTATACTCTCAGGACCTGAAGGTAGAAAGATTTAAGCACAAAAGTATTAAAAAACAAAACAAAACAATCCTGTATGTAAAACAAACCTGAAAACCAAAATCCAAATGAAAACACAAGCATTCTGAGAAAAGAATGTTTGCAGCCACATTACACTGAATTAATAAATTCGTTGTAAAAAGAACTCTTAAAAAAGATTACTGAAATCTTTGATTTAGCCAGATAAATGGATTTTAAGGATTTGTGTGACAAGGGACACAAACAGATGATTCACAAAGAAAGAAAGGACTGCAATGTGGCAAACAAACAGAGAAAAGTCTGACTTTCAGCACAATGTAAGAAATGCCCATTTAAACAACAGATGCCTATGAACCACACTAACAACCAGCGTGACGCAACAACCCTAATGGTTCAATGTTGCAATGAGGGGCCACCAGGCTAGCTTAGATCCAAAATAACCACACTGAAACTGTATTACTTAAAACACTGCTTGGCCCATTAGCTCTAGCTTCTTATTGGCTAACTCTTACATCTGAATTTAAATGATTTCTCTTAATCTGTATATCACTACGAGGTCGTGGCCTACCAGCAAAGTTTTGGCATGTCTGACTCTGGTGGTGGCTCTATAGCTTCTCCCTAACTCTGCCTTCCTCCTCCCATGCTATAGGCCAAGCCAGTTTTCTTTATTCATTAACCAATAGAAGCAACACAGAGACAGAAGGACCTCCCACATCAGTTCAGTAGTGACACATGTACCTTGTTGGTAACCAGCGGCTCTTTAATTGGATTTAAGATCCTTTCAATAAGAGGGAAACCATGCGTGGTACTAAAAGCATTGCCCACTTCCCAGGGCTAGTGAAGGCATGAATCTTGGAAGAAAACCTACAGCTGACACTTTACTAAACCAGAAAAAAACTCAATTACATTCTAAATATTCGTCCTTCTGCCACAGATAAGTGTAGTCCTCACCCTTCATCGAGAACTTCTCTTTGCAACGGAGACCATTACAGAAAGCCACAACCCACCAAAATACAGAGTTGCGGAGCCCAGTCCTAACAGATACATCTACAAAACAGCTCTGAATCCCAGGCTCAGAGCATGCAGAAGAGGGGGATAGAAGATTGCAAGGGCCAGAGGATCAGGGAGTTTACTGTGAGATAGTGAGCAAGGTCAGAAGCTATGCCCAGAAAGTCTCACTCACGTGACCACCCAGTCATGAGCTGAACAAGGACACCAATAGACATGTGGAGTGGGCGGGGAGATCTATGAGGCCTCAACTCTAGACAAAGAACCACAGGCAACTAAGGAATGCTGAAAATGAGTAGGAGAAATGGTCTTCTTGAGGTAATGGAAAAATAATGTAATTATACCACAGTCTCAAAAATACAAGCAAAATGGGGTAGGGACTTTGTACATGACATTGGCCATTGATCTTAGCATATTGTTTTGAGATGTGATTTCACCTCAGAGACTGGGAATTCCTCAGAAGACATCGTGTCCTGTTTATCTCTGCAAATTCCAGACCGAATGCAGGTCAGGAGCCCCTGAGCACTAATGCATGGAGGAAAAAGGTGAGGTGCAGATCACATGGATTCCAGAGCGGGAGGCCTTTCCCTCTTCCATGGAAATTTGAGACTGTGGACAGAGTGTGGGAGATTTGAGTTGGACAACAGGTGGAATCAGTGACCAGAGGTGACTAGTAGAAGAAAGAAGCAAATCCAAAGGCAGAATGAACTTCAGGTACTCAAGCGTTTTCTGGGAAGCTCAGCTCCAAGGCTGGACCAACTGGTGCTCAGCGATGTGTGTTGCTGTTTTTAGGACTGAGGTATGCAATCTTTCAGATGCAGGGAAAGCAGCCACCCATGGCTCTCCCTGAGGATGTTCCTTCTGCCCAAGGAAGCCACCTCATCTAAGTTGACATCTCTTCCCAAGGACAGTCCCTATCCAATGATTTGCCAGTGGTGGGAAAACAGTCTAGACCCATTGTTTCTAGGTTGGACAACTGATGCCCTGCCCCACCATCAGAATATGGCTCAACCACGGCTCTTTTCTGTCTTGTCTTGTATAAGCAATAAAGTTTAGATTTGCCCTCTGCCAGTTCTCAACACCTCTCTCAAACAGTTATGGGTTCCTACATTGCTCTCTCAGTTTGTGGAATGCTTGTCTCCATCCCAGAGTCTGTCTCCAGAGAACTGAGACAGGATGAGGGATGCTCCGTGTGTGCATGTTTCTAACCCAATGTTTTCTCTAAGCAGGAAAATAATTCTTACACCCAGCTACCACAATGAACTCCACAGTCGTTCTGAATCTTTTGTCAGCGGCCTCAAAGTCACTCACCAATGGCCTTATGCTCTTTACTTATTACTTGAGTCATGTTTTGGAAGGTGATAGCAATTTCTAAGGTGCATTTATTATTCAAGTGTCACATTATTGAGAGTTTTAAACACATATCCTGCTTTGAGCTGGGCACTGAGAGAAAACCCACATGCTAGCTCCTTCTCTAGCTGACATTTCAAAACACATGTTTTTGGATAAAGTATATCATTATACAGACCAGACAGTCCATTATAATAAGTATATTACGGTATGGGTGGGGCAGGCATGAAGGGGTGCATGTGTGCAGACCAGACAACAACTCTGTGGTCTCAGTTCTGTCCTTCCACTTTTGAGTCAGTGCCACAAATCAAACTCAGCTTCCCAGACCTCTTATCCTGAGCCTCTTGCCTGCCCTTAGCTGACTTAAAAGAACATTTAAGAACCAGTAAGGTGACACAGCAGATATAACAACTTGGCCTCCAGTGGAGACACCTGAGTTACATCCCTGGGTTCTAGAGTGGAAGGAAAGAATCAGCTCCCCAAAGCGGTCCCCTGACTTCTATGCATGTGCTATGCTACATGCTTGCCCGCCCTTGCATCCTCACTGCCAACACACATACAATCATTTTTTTTTAAAAAATGTAACTTAAAAAGAACATTCAAACTCTCAGTACTTCCGTGATGATGCACGTGTGTAATTCCAGCATTCAGCAGCCGGATGCAGGAATGTCTTCACCTCAAGACCAACTTGAGATACATAGTGAGACCTTGTGTAAAAGCAAAACAACTTCTAAGAAATATCATGACTTTGAGAGAAAAATGAAGTGTTCTTATTTTTGAGTGAAGAAGATAAAAATTTGTTTACTTCAGATAAGTGAGAAGCTGTGGTTTGGGAGAGGTGGGTAAAGTATGATGGAGAATTTTTTAATTAATTAATTCTATTTTGTATGTATGGGTGTTTTGTCTGTCTGTCTGTCTGTCTGTCTGTATGTATGTATAGTATATGTGCTCCTGGTGTCCAGGGAGTTTAGATGAAGGTGTTGGATCCCTTGGAACTGGAGTTAAGGATGGTTGTGAGCCACTAGGTGGGTGCTGGAAAGCCAATCCAGGGCCTCTGCAGGCACAAGGACTCTTTTTTAAAAAAGTTTTATTTATTTATTATGTATACAGTATTCTACCTGTATGTATCCCTGCAGGCCAGAAGAGGGCACCAAATCTCGCAGCAGATGGTTGTGAGCCACCATGTGGTTGCTGAGAATTGAACTCAAGACCTTTGGAAGGGCAGGCAACGCTCTTAACCACTGATCCATCTCTCCATCCCCAGTGCTGAGATTTTTAATTCATGGCCCAGTGTTACAGTTGCTTATCCGAAACAGTGAAGGCTGAGATGGTCAGGCATACAACACTGTGGTGTTTGAACGATTCCTTCTTGGTAACTCCCCACCTCGTTTGGATGAGGTGGGTGGCTGTGGTGTTATACTGGAAGGCAGACAAACCCGTGGGAAGGGTCTGGAAGCTTAGTTGGATGCTGAGGCCTTCCTACCTTCCTTCCAGGTTTGGAACTTACTGCCCATCTTTGGTCTCCAGTCTATCCTGAAACATTGCCTCTCAGTCCTGTCAGAAGAGCTTCTCTTGAGTGGCGTCTCCACCTTCTCTGTCTCTCCGCACACTCCTCTTCACATTGTAAGAACTTTCTCCAGGCTCCTCAATTTATTATTTGATGAAATTGGTTTCTAAAGTTTATGAATTCACTTGTAGGGCAGACATTGTAATCAAGTCAAGAGTGGCTGTTAGAAGCCCTGTCTCCTAGGCGACTGCATGATACAGCGCCAAGCATTGTGTCCCAGGGGCAGCTTCAGAGCTCCTCAGACTACTCACCCTGCAGAACAGTTGCCACTCTGCCAAGATCTCTGTGGATAAGAGGTGGATTGCAACTCACCTGGCCAACTAATTCAGCATAAGATTTTACCAAAAGGCAACACTTTTTCGTTCTGGTAGAGTCATACCGATATTTAAGAGTGCTTAGAAATCGGAGTGGGCTAGGATATCTATCCTCCCCTTTATATTTAGCATAAGAACATTTCTTTGCCAAAGTCTGTTTCCAAAATTTCATCACTTTCGGGGAAAAAAATAAACGATGCACAGAGAAGAAGTGTGTAGATATTGTTGCTATCTGATTCATCTAAAGCTGTGGTACCTTGCTGAGCATGCTCAGTGTTATGATACGAAATTAAACCCTAACGTGCTCCTACAGCATGGTACCAATTCAGGAGCTCACAGGGATGGCTTAGATACATTTCAATAATCTCCAACTATGGGAGTGCTTGTTTCATGCTATTTTATCACCAACTTCTAAGGATGGAAGCCGGCCAAGACTGCGCTGGAAGCAGGCAGGGAATAAGGACTTTGAGAGTGAATTTAGCAGTGCTTGGCTCCATGGTTGACCGTCTTTCCTCACCAGTTTCCATCCCCTTATCTTGGTAACTTTATTTGCCCTTGAGTTTGCGTATGCGGTTGCTGTATAAAATGTTTCTTCCTGGGTTCAGAGCTCCCAGTCAGATGCCCAGCACTTTCATTATCTAACTGAATTATTTAAAATGCATTATAAATAATGACCCTGGAAGAGTTTCATGTAAAATTCCATAGTAGGTCAGTCAACAGCTTTAGAAATAGTTTAGAAATTATATACACATATATACATAAATATATATATGTATACACATATACACACTTATATGAATGTATATATGTATGTGTATGTGTATATGTGTGTGTGTATATATAAAGATCGTGTTACTCTCCGTCCTAAAACTCCCCAGCTGGCTTCCCATTCCACACTGAATGCATTTTGGTCTTACATCATGCCCCAGGACCTACCGGTCCCTAGGCTGGCCCACGGCTCCATCTCACTCCACTGTCCATATCATCCCATCATCATTTCATTACTAGTTCATTGCTGTCTCTTCTACCGGAATGTTAACTCCACGACTGGATGCATCTTGTCTTACCGACTCCTTGTGCTGGATTCTAGGTCTAGTACCACTGTGTTCACCAATACTTGCAAAGCGAGTCTCGTCAAGCGGGGAGGCTATATTCTTCATAAAAACAGGGTGAAGAGGAGGGGAACCTGGACCAGAGACCAACCCTGGAGGCAGCTCTCCTAGTCCCTTTGCTTATGCTTTTCACCCCTGCTGGAGCAGTGTCTGAGGGTTGAGATTCTGTGATTGCTCTGAGCAGGGTGCTTGGAGGAGACGGCTCAGTGGCCAGCTCTAGCGGCTGTGCTGAACTGCAGGACTCTCCTTGGGTCATGCACTTGTGAAGCAATGGATGAATTTGGGTGCAGAGTTAGCAAAATCAGGAAGACCCGCTCTCTACTAACTGTTCCTGTGTGCATTTGTTCAGGCTGGTGGTGGGGCTGCCTGTGCATCACGCTCAGGTGCAATGCTCAGTTCACAGCAGTGCAGGCAGCCACCCAGTCCCACCACAGGTAGGAGAAGCAGATAGAGACTTGTGGAAGGATGAGGGCCTGGATTGACTGCTCACTATGCAGCCCCTCTAATTGAATGAGTCCTTGTGTTAATTGATGTACTTCAAGGCTGCTTTTAACTCACTTGCCTCCTGTTTGCCTTTGCTGGGGCGAGTTTTCCAATTCAGCTGAGAAACCTGCTGTTAACATTGCTGAAACCATATTTTTTTCTTTTCACAGGTAATTGAGCGAAAATAACGGTGATGCAGCCTTTCTCCTCTTTGATGCTATGGGGAGATTTATTGTCTTCCAAACTCTTTTCACACATTTCTTATCCCTTTTCCTTAGAGTTTTACAGACTACATCGGGAAGCTGATTTAAAATCCTTGGCTCAAACCGAAAGAGTTGTCCTCGTATGAGAATTTCTCCTCCCATTGAATGCCTCTTTGCTCAAGTTCCAACATATGCGAACACATTACTGGGGATGTTTCTAGAAGGGTAGCTAAACAAGGAATGAAGAGAAAAGACTTCATGATTTCGTAATGTGTGTAGCTACTATTCGTGTTTCATCAAATAGCTCTCAGTAAGGAGAGATGCCTACACAGAAAATACCTGATGTGGGTGAGCAGTACATCCGTTGACAGCCGTCGTCTGGAAGATCATTAATCCTTTTCCCTCTTAATAAATATACTTTCATGGCATTTCAAAATAGGAGTAGTATACAGCTGTGGTTTCAAACCATGATTTATGACCAGTTCTTTTGTCGGTCATTTAGAAAATTCCTGACACCTTTGTGATTACAAGCACTATTGTGGGAAGAAGGCCTGCAGCTGAATTGGATGCACATTCTCATTTATTTATTCCAGTCGGCTCTTGGAGCTAGAATTGCTGGTTCACACATTTAAGGTCTTTTGATCCATGATGCTAAATAGACAATTTGTATTCCCACCAGCAGCCCATTTTCATCTGTATTCTTCTGCTCTGAGTGTCATCATTTTACAGCCTTTTTTTTTTTTTGTTTTATGGGTAAATCTGGTATCTTGTTGTTTAATTTACTTTTCATGCATGAATAATTAGGCTGGATATTTTTCCAGCCTAATCCTTTTTTGATCACCGAATCTTAGCTTTCTCCTCATGTCCTTGCCTGCTTTTCTGGCTGAGAATCAAGACCTCTGACATGGATCCGTGCTCCTTCCCTCAGGCCTTCAGTGTGGTCGATTCTGCTTGTCAGAGCAGACACTTCTGATGCTTCGCAGCCTCCTGCTCAACTCCACACAACCGAGAAGCAGACAGGGCCAGCCCTGGAGTCCGTACTGTGGTGGAGATTGAGACTGTGGGGCTTACTGTGGACGGATCCCTACGCCGTGGCCATTTTTGTAGCGGGTTCCCTCAGGAATCTTCCAGGAAAGCACTCTAATAAGCTAATCACGCTGATGTCTAATGACTCTCATAACTTACTATCTTTTCCTGAGTTATTTGCATTTAAATAGAGAAACCTGAGGCAATTGCTACTTAATGTGCCCTGTCAAGCCAGGGAGAAGAACCTATTTGGGGGCCTGGAGTCTTCCTGCCCTAGAAATCACGCTGCGGAAGCCCACCTGCTCTGTCTATGGGTGATCCTGAGTCAACTGTCTTGACATAAACCCAGCAATAGTAGTATGATCATGTACAATATAAGGCCAGAGGGAATTAGACACAGCCCGCTTTTGAGGTTTTTTTTTTTCCTATTCTTTTCTCATTTTTGCCTTCTCTGCTCAGAAACTTGCTTTTCCATTTCCTTCACAGAATTACTAGGCGCCACTATCCCCTTTTCGCTAATGCTAGTGAGTTGCTAAACACCTCCCAGAAGTGTGCTCTAAAATTACAGAACAATAGCTTGTAAGCTAGAAAGACGCATCGCTCTCCCTGAACTCATGCTTCAGTTGAGTTATGGCTTCCCACAGACCTTATATGTGGGTCTACCATGGGCCAGAGTGAGGGTGTCCCTGGGTTACAAGTACAGATCTGAGTCCCAGGGCTCCCGCTGAAGTTTGTGTCCCATGACAAAGAATTGGACTAGAGACATGGAGCTGGAAATAGAAGTAGAGAAAGGGGAAAAACATTTCAAGAATGGAGTGAGCGTGGGGAAGAGCATGGATACACAGACACATGGATACACACACACACACACACACACACACACACACACACACACACACACACATACACGTATGCCACATCAAACATATGAAGATTAGAGCGCAGCTTGTAGGAGTGAGTTGTTTCTCTCCTTCTACCATATAGGTCCTGAGGATTGAACTCAGGTCACCAGACTTGGCAGCAGGTACCGTACTCACGGAACCATCTCCCTGGCCCTAAATGGCTTCTTTCATATATTAGTCTTGCTATAACTGTTTTCTAGTCCCTACTCTCTTATCACAACTGCTCCCTAAGAGCTGTGGTCCTGAAAGTCACTTTGCGAAGGATTGTGATCAGCCTTTTATAACTGCTTCCACACTGATGAGAATGTAATCCAGGAGAGCCACCTTGTATACCTTGTTTTGAGGGAGTTGATTGTCCTGAAGGCAGTTAGTGCATACATTCATTATCAAACACAAATCACAAACAAGTAAACGAATGACAAAGACATAGTCTAGTGTTAATAGAAAAAAGCATTGCCATAAAGGGGATGCTTTTTATCCTTACAGAGATACAGGATGCTTAGATAAATACATGTATGTTCTCTAATAGAGTTAAATGTACCTCTTTAAAATTCCCTCAATTAGAATTTGTGTAGGACAGAACCATGGCTTCAAATGTTTGTAGTTTCAAAAATGCTTCCCCTTGAAATGGTGTACACGTGTGTGATGCTGGGGATTGAACCTGCGGCCTCAGGAACGCTCCAGTTTATTATATCCAGGAACTCTTTATTGAGTCTTTGTCATCCTTAAAAGCATGGGGTCATGTTCATCCAGAAACCCAGGAGATTCTGCAGTCCAGGACCAAGCCGAGTCCAGCCCTCTGACTCTGAATGACCTCTTGTCACATAACATCCGTGAATAGCCTCAGTGGTGGCCACGGAGGGAGCTTTACTTGGGGACAGAAACACTCCAAACCTCAAGATGGTACAATGGTGGGAGGGGTGTTTCATAAAGAAAGATGAATTAATTATCATAGCTTCTTAAAGCAAAACAACAACTTTGGTTTTGCAGGTTTTCTTTTAAATAAGAAAAGCACCGCGTTCTTAATTTTTGTCTGCATGGTAGCTCACAAAGACAATTAAAGTATTTTTTTCTCTCCCATTTTTTATATTAGGAGTACTGTGTTTCCCAGTGCATGTGTTGACTCTCACCATGAGGATGAGGGTATACTTTGAAGAAGGAGCCACCATGTCCCAAAGGCCAGTATGTTTTCCCAAGAGACAAAGCCATCTTAGATCACTTGGAGACAGAGTGGAGATATTAATGAACCAGACAGAATCTTGATAAGACTGTTTGATTACATGTATTTATGTTTTAAAATTTCAGTTACATTATAGAATAAGAGAAATTTGGGATAATTTAAAAATTTTAATTCATCTGACCATGTGGTTAAGTTGGTACCACATAAACTATGTAAAAACATAAGCATATACACTCAAATACGTATGTAAAAATAAATTTTTAATTAACAAAGATTCTGTGTTACCAGTTTTAAGTTAGACTGCTGATCAGATCATTTTCTTTTTTAAAGTATTAATGACACTTAACCTCAAAATCTTTACCTTTAAAGGTATGATGTTTAGCATAAAGCAAAAGACCCTTGATTGTAAGTGCAAGGGCCTAGCCTGGTTATGGATAAGGCTTTAAGCAAGCTGAGAAGGCACCAATAGCTTTAAAAAAAATTCACTGCTTTAAAAAAAAATTTAAAAGTGGGCAGTGGTGGTGCATGCCTTTAATTCCAACACTCAGAAGGCAGAGGCAGGTAGATTTCTGTGAGTTCGAGGCCAGCCTGGTCTACAAGAGCTAGTTTCCAGGACAGGCTACAAAGCTACAGAGAAACCCTGTCTCAAACACACACACATACACAATTAAACCAGACAAGACAAGAACCTTGAAAAACTTATTTTTGAGAGAGAAGAGCACAGGTAGTGAGACAGTGTTTTTTTTATCTTAATGTTATAAATCTGAGTCAAAGTTTATCCTAAAAATAAGACTTTCATAGTGATCACTGTCTTAAGACCTAATAACAGTTATTTTTATCATGCACAGAAAATATTATATTTTTATTGTAAGCTTACCTAAATTTTGAATATTATTGTTTATTGTTATTGAATTTTATCTCCTGTAGTCTCCATTATGAAAAGGAAATTTAACACAGAGGTATTTGTCATTTATGTCCAATATCACAGCCTTAATACAATGCTATACTGAACATTTGTTTTCTAAAATTCTTTCAGAAGAAGGAACCCATAACAATTAGCCCAGTCAGGTTTTGCTTTTAAGATTTACTTTTTTAAAAAGACGATAACCCTTTACTGAAAATGTTTTATTCTAAATTTCACCTTTTTACATTTAACTCATTAGATTTCCAGTTCATTTGATCTATAATTGTACAAACCTATTTTCTATTTTTATCCTACTTTTATGAACTTCTATCAGGATTGGCTAAATCTTGTAGCAGACACAACCTCCAAATCTTAGAAAGTTGATATGGTGAAAATTGTATTTTCTTTTTTTATTGTTTTTATTGAGCTATATATTTTTCTCTGCTCCCCTCACTTCTGCCTCCCTCCCCTTCTACCATCTCCCATGATCCCCATGCTTCCAACTTACTCAGGAGATCTTGTCTTTTTCTACTTCCCACATAGATTAGATCCATGTATGTCTCTCTTAGGGTCCTCATTGTTGTCTAGATTCTCTGGGGTTGTGAATTGTTGGCTTGATTTTCCTTTGCTTTATGTCTAAAAGTCATTTATGAATGAGTACATATTATATTTGTCTTTCTGGGTCTGTGTTAGCTCTCTTAATATAATGTTTTCTAGAGCCATTTGTTTGCCCACAAATTTCAAGATGTATTTTTTTTTCCGCTGTGTAGTACTCTATGGTATAAATGTACCATATTTATCCATTCTTCAGTTGAGAGGCATTTACATTGTTTCCAGTTTTGGCTACTACAAATAATGCTGCTATGAACACAGTTGGGCACATGCCCTTGTGTTATGATTGAGCATCCTTTGGGTATATACCCAATAGTAGTATGGCTGGGTCTTGAGGTAGGTTGTTTTCTGAGAAATCGCCACACTGATTTCCAAAGCAACTGTACCAGTTTGCACTCCCACCAGCAATGGAGGACTGTTCCCTTTACCCCACATAAGCTCATTGTTTTGATCATCATTGTTTTTGATCTTGGCCATTCTGACAGGAGTAAGATGGAATCTCAGAGTTGTGTTGATTTGCATTTCTTTGATGGCTAAGGATGTTGAGCATTTTCTTAAGTGTCTTTCAGCCATTTTAGATTCATCTGTTGAGAGTTCTCTGTTTAGGTCTGTACCCCATTTTTTATTGGATTATTCTTTGATGACCAATTTTTTGAGTTCTTTGTATATTTTGGAAGTCAGCCCTCTGTCCAATGTGGGGTTGGTAAAGATCTTTTCCCATTCTGTAGGCTGCCGTTTTGTCTTGCTGACCATATCCTTTGCTTTACAGAAGCTTCTCAGTTTCAGGAAGTCCCATTTATTAACTGTTACTTTCAGTGTCTTTGCTTCTGGGGTTATATTTAGGAAGTGATCTCCTGTGCCAATGCATTCAAGTGTACTTCCCACTTTCTCTTCTATGGGGTTCAGTGTAGTTGGATTTATGTTCAGGTCTTTGGTTCATTTGGACTTGAGTTTTGTGCATGGTGATAGATATGGATCTATTTTCATTCTTCTATGTGTTGAGATCCAGTTATGCCAGCACCATTTGTTGTATATGCTTTTTATATTTTTTGCTTCTTTGTTAAAAATCAGGTGTTTGTAGATGTGTGGATTGATATCAGGGTCTTCAATTTAATTGCATTAATCCTTCAGTCTGTTTTTATGCCAATACCAGGCTTTTTTCATTACTGTAGCTCTGTAGTAGAGTTTGAAGTCAGGGCTTGTGATGCCTCCAGAAGTTCCTTTATTGTACAGGATTGTTTTGGCTATCCTGGGTTTGTTTGTTTCCTTATGAAGTTGATTGTTTTTCCTTTGATGATTGTGAAGAACTTTGCTGGGATTTTTATGGAAATTGCATTGAATCTGTAGATTGTGATTTTTACTATGGTAATTCAACCTACCCAAGAGCATGGGAGATCTTTCCATTTTCTGGTGTCTTCTTCAATTTCTTTCTTCAAAGATTTAAAGTTCTTGTCATACAGGTCTTCCACTTGTTTGGTTAGAGTTACTCCAAGATATTTTATGTTACTTGTGGCTATTGTGAAGGGTGATATTTCCCTGATTTCTTTCTCAGCCCATTTATCATTTGTATAAAGGAGGGCTACTGATTCTTTTGAGTTAATCTTGTATCCTGCTACATTATTGAAGGTGTTTATGAGTTGTAGAAGTTCCTTGGTAGAATTTTGGGGGTGACTCATGTAAACTATCATATCATCAGCAAATAGTGAGAGTTTGACTTCTTCTTTTCCAATTTGTACCCCCTTGAGCTCCTGTTGTTGTCTTATTGCTCTAGCTAAGACTTCAAGAACTATATTGAATAGATATGGAGAGAGTGGACAACTTTGACTTGTTCCTGATGTCAGTGGGATTGCTTTGAGTTTCTCTCCATTTAGTTTGATGTTGAATGTTGACTTGCTGTATATTGCCTCTACTATGTTTAGGTATGTTCCTTGTATTCCTGCTCTCTTCAAAACCTTTATTGTGCAGGGGTGTTGGATTTTGTCAAAAGTATTTTCAGCATCTAATGAGATAATCACATTATTTTTTTCCAGTTTGTTTATATGGTAGATTACATTGACAGACTTTCATAACTTGAACCATCCCTGCATCTCTGGGATGAAGCCGACTTGGTCATGGTGGATGATTTTCCTAATATGTTCTTAGATTCGATTTGCCAATATTTTAATGAGTATTTTTGCATCAATGTTCATGAGTGAGAATGGTCTGTAATTCTTAGTAATGTCTTTGTGTGGTTTGGGTATCAGGGTAATTATAGCCTCATAAAAAGAGTTTGACAATGTTTCTTCTGTTTCTATTGTGTGAAATAATTTGAGGAGTATTGGTATTAGTTCTTCTTTGAAAATCTTGTAGACTTCTGTGCTAAAACGGTCTTGTCCTGGACTTTTTTTGGTTGAGAGACTTTTGATGACTATTTCTATTTCTTTAGTGGTTATAGATCTATTTAATTTGCTTATCTGGTCTTGATTTAATTTTGGTAAGTGATATTTACCAAGAAAATTGTTCACTTCCTTTAACTTTTCCAATTTTGTGGAATACAGGTTTTTGAAGTATGATCTAACGATTCTCTAAATTTTCTCCAAGTCTGTTGTTATGTCCCCCTTTTCATTTCTGATTTTGTTAATTTGGATATTCTCTCTCTGCCTTTTGGTTAGTTTAGATAAAGGTTTGTCTATTTTGTTGATTTTCTCTAAGAACCAACTCTTTGTCTCATTGATTCTTTGTATTGTTTTCTTGTTTCTATTTTGTTGATCTCATCTCTCAATTTGATTATTTCCTGTCATCTAGTCCTCCTGGGTGAGTTTGCTTCTTTTTGTTCTAGAGTTTTCAGGTGTTCTGTTAACTCACTAGTGTTGGATTTTCCCAGCTTCTTTATGTAGGCATTTAGTGCTATGAACTTTCCTCTTAACACTGCTTTCATTGTGTCTCATAAATTTGGGAAGGTTGTGTGGTCATTTTTGTTGAATTTTAGGAAGTCTTTAATTTCTTTCTTTATTTCTTCCTTGACCCATTGGTAATTTAGGTAGCATTGTTTAATTTCCATGTGTTTGGGGGCTTTCTGAAATTAGTTTTGATGTTGAATTCTAATTTTAAGCCATAGTGATCCTATAAAATACGTGGGGTTATTCTAATTTTTTTTGTATCTGTTGAGGTTTGCTTTGTTACCTAGTATGTGGTTAGTATTTGAGAAGGTTCCATGAGGTGCTGAGAAGAAGGTATATTTTTTTATGTTTGGATGAAATGTTCTATAGATGTCTGTTAATTCCATTTGAGTCATAACATTTGTTAGTTCCCTTATTCTCTGTTAAGTTTCTGTCTGGCAGACCTGACCAGTGGTGAGAGTGGGGTGTTGAAGTCTCCCACTATCAGTGTATGGAGTTTAATGTGTGATTTAAGCTTTAGTAATGTGTTGTTAGGAGGCTGCTTGTTCATTTCCCAGCTGCCCAGACTCCTGAAATAATCACACAGAAACTATATTATTTAAATCACTGCTTGGCCCATTAGCTCTAGCTTTTTATTTGCTAACTCTTACATCTTAATTTAACCAATCTCCATTAATCTCTGCATCACCACGAGGTCGTGGCCTACCAGCAAAGTTTTAGCATGTCTGTCTCAGGTGGCGGCTCCATGGCTTCTCACTGACTCTGCCTTCTTCCTCCCAGCATTCAGTTTAGTTTTCCCTGCCTAGCTAAGTTCTGTCCTGCTATAGATCCAAAGCAATTTCTTTATTTGTTACTGGTAATCACAGCATTAAGAGGGGAACACCAGTAGTGTTTCTTTTACATATGAGGATGTCCTTGTATTTGGGGCATAGATGTTTGGTATTGAGATTTCTTCTTGATGTATTTTTCCTGTGACAAATACAAAATGTCCTTGTCTCTTTTGATTTATTTTAGTTTGAAGTCTATTTTGTTTGATACTGGGATAGCTACAACAACTTGTTTCTTAGGTCCATTTGTTTGGAATTTTTTTTTCTAACACTTTACTCAAAGTCTGTGTTTCTTGTATGGAGCAGAAAGATGGATTCTGGTTTTGGATCCAATCCGTTAGCCTGTGTTTTTTAATAGGTGAGTTGGGCCCATTTATATTAAAGAATATTAACATCCTGTGATTGCTAGTTTTCATTGTTGGTGATGTTATTGTGTGTGTTTTTTTCCCTTCTTTGGGATTTGCTGCTGTGAGATCATCTATTATCTGTGTTTTTGTGGATGCAGCTGATTTCCTTGGGTTGGAGTTTTCCTTCTATTACCTTGCATAGTGCTGGGTTTGTGGCTAGGTATTGGTTAATTCTGGTTCTGTCATGGAATATCTTGTCCATAATGATTGAAAGTTTTGCTAGGTATAGTAATCTGGGCTGGCATCTGTGGTCTCTTAATGTCTGCATAACGTTTGACCAGGACCTTCTGGCTTTCATTGTTTCCATTGAGAAGTCAGGTGTAATTCTGATAGGTCTGCTTTCTATGTTATTTGGCCTTTTTCTTTTGCAGCTCTTAATATTCTTTCTTTATTCTGTAAGTTTAGTGTTTTGATTATTATGTGGTGAGGGGACTTTTTTTTTTTGATCCAGTCTATTTGGTTTTCTGTAAGCTTCTTGAACTTCATATGCATATTTTTCTTTAGGTAGAAAAAGTTTTCTTCTGTGGTTTTGTTGAATATATTTTCTGTGCTTTTAAGTTGGACTTCTTCTCTGTCTTCTATCCCTATTATTCTTATGTTTAGTCTTTCCATGGTGCCCATACTTCCTGGATATTTTGTGTTAACTTTTGTTAGATTTAACATTTTCTTTGACTGATGAGTCTATTTCCTCTGTCTTATTTTCAACACTTGAGATACTCTCTTCCATCTCTTGTATTCTGCTATTTATGCTTGTACTTGTGGCTCCTGATTGTTTTCCATTTCCAGAATTCCCTCGGTTTATGTTTTCTTTGTCTCTATTTTGATTTTCAAGTCTTGAATCATTTGTTTCACCTATTTGATTGTTTTTTCCTTGTTTTCTTTAAGAGATTTGTTGATTTCTTCCAATTTTTCGTTTGCCTTTTCCTCCATTTCCGTTTGTCTTTGCCTCCATTTCTTTGAGGAAATTTTTCATTTCCCTTTTAAGGGCCTCAAACATTCTCCTAAAGTTATTTTTTAGGTCATTTTCTTCTGCTTCATCTGTATTGGGGTGTTCAAGTCTTGCTATTGTAGTCACTAGTTTTCTTTGTGGTGCCATATTGCACTTTGTGGTGTTGAGTGTGCTCTTACCTTGTTGTCTGATTGATGTAGTTGTGTCCCTGTCTCTGATAATCATTCTTCCAGGTGCCATGTCTCAGATGGTTTCTCCTTGTGGTGGAGTTGGGGCCACAGTTCCAGTCTTGCCTGAAGTCATTTGGTGCTCCCGCAGGTCTCTCTGCAATCCTGGAGGTAGTTCAGGTCTGCTCCTATGGAGGTTGCTATCATGGGCCTGCTCCTGCAGAAGTCACTGGCTCGAACCTGCTTCCACAGAGGTCAATGGCTGGGGCCTGCTCCCTCTGAGGTCGCTGACTTAGGCCTGCTGTCTCAGAGGTCACTAGCTCAGAAGATTTACTTTTTTAAAATGATGTATAATTTTGTGTGTGTGTGTGTGTTTGTGTGTGTGTGTGTGTGCCTAGTTAAGGTTTGTACTGCTGTGAAGAGACACCATGACCATGGCAACTCTTCTGAAAGAAAATATTTAATTGGGGTGGGTTTCAGTTTCAGAGGTTTACTCCATTATCATTATGGTAGGCCATGGTGGCATGCAGGCAGACATGGTGCTGGAGAGACAGAGCTGAGAGTCCTTCATCTTGCAGGCAATAGGAACTTGTCTGGAGCTAAATCCTGTCTTCAAGGAGATAAATAGATTAAGAAGTGAAATAAAATTTTCCAACTCCCTTCTTTCTTTCTCTCTCTCCTTCTAACTTTCCCTTCTCCCCACTTCCAATTTACTCAAGAGATCTTTTCTCCTTCCTAAGTGGATCTATGATGTCTCTCTTATGGTCCTCTTTGTTGTCTAGGTTCTCTGGGATTGTGGACTGTAGGCTTGTTATCCTTTGTATAGCTCAATAGAAACAATTTTTAAAAAGAACACAAAGAAATGAAATAAAGGGAGTGGCGATCTCAAGGCAAGATCCAACTCAGCAAACTTTTCAACTTGTGAAAAGGAATTAAAGAAAAGCTTAGAAGTATGGGTTGCCTGGAAGACCCCAAAGCATTAGAGATGCCAGAGCCTGGGATATCTGCTGAGGAGAGCTGCTAACAGAGAGTGGAACTAGCCCAAAAGAGAGAAGTGTGTTGAAGTCAACAGAGCTAAGAGGAGTTGGAGATATGGAGAGTGTTTTGACATCAGATATGGAGATGCAGAGTTTGCCCAGCTGGTTTTTAATCTTGTTTTGGTCCAGTGTTTCCTCACTCTGCTCCCTTCCCTATGTTTTGGAATAGTAATGTACACCCTGTGCCATTATATGTTGTAAGTATGTGATCTGCTTTTTGATTTTGATGTTGCAAGGGCTTACAGTTAAGCGATTGCATAAATCCCAGAAGAGACTTTGAACTTTAGACTTCTAAACATTATTGAGACTGTTATAGACTATGAGACCTTTTAAAGTTTGACTGTATGCATTTTTTGCATTATGATATTACTATAAGCCTTTGGGGGCTAGGGAGTGGTATGTGGAGGTTTGAAAGAAAATGCTCTCCAAAGGGAGTGGCACTATTAAGAGGCGTAGACTGACTGGACCACAAGGCACCTATGTAGTCTTGGTGGAGGAAGTGTGTCACTATGGAGGCAGGTTTTGTGGTATCATATATGAGCCACCCCAGTGAGACAGTTCACTTCTTGTTGCTTACAAGATGTAGAACTCTCAGCTCCATCTTCAGCACCATGCCCACCTGCATGCCACCTGCCATGATGGTAAAAACCTGAACCTCTGAACTGTAAGCCAGCCTCAATTAAATGTTTTTCTTTATAAGAGTTGCTGTGGTCATGATGTCTCTTCACAACAATAGAAACCCTAACTAAGACAGAATGTATGTGTGTGAGGCAGGTAGGGCCCCTGGACTCTTCACAACTGCTGAAGAGTCAAGCAACTATGAGCTGCCTTGGGTGCTGCCAACCAAACTGGCCTCATCCTCAAGAGCAGTATGTTCTCCCAGCCGTGGAACCGCCTCTCTAGACCCTTTCATCAGGATTTGTGGTGCACGTTGCCTAGAGCTGTTTTTAGGTTTTTTAAGTTATTTTTAATCGTGACCATTAAAAATGAAATAGATTTCTAAAAACTGGAAGGAAACCATTATCAAAAATTTGTGTATCCAATGTTAAATTATATAGTTTAATGAAAGTTTTATGACTCTTATGAGCATTGTTTTATATAAACAAATGGCAGTTGTAGGATTCTGTGAGAGAGTTGGGCCAGTGAGATGGCTCCACAGTAAAGTCCTCGCCAGCAAAGCCCGATGCTGACAGGAGTGTAGTCCTCAGGGCAGAAGAGCCACCTTCTGAAGGTTGTCTTCTCATCTCCATGTGTTCACCGTGGCACACATGCACTGTACACCCCCCACACTGCACATACATACCACACACACACAAACCACATACACCATATACACATACATACACACTGAATAAAATTTAAAAATTTATAGAAATATTTAACAAAACACTTGAGAGATCCAACGGTGCCATTTTGATGTTTTTGTTTAAATATAAGAGTACCTCACCTTATAAGCACATAATTCAGGGGCTTTTACCGCATTCCCAACCACATTCACACTCATACATGTGTCTTTTTAAGTTGGCAAGCCAAGAAATTAAGAATATAAAAATAGGAAAAAATAAAGTAATAATTTCTGCATGAAAAAAATCTGAAGTGGTAACAGGATTTGGCTATTTGTACCTATTTGGGGGTATATTGCGATTTTCACCATGCTGTGTCAACATAGAATGACATTCCTACAATCACATGGAAACAATTATGAACATGCATGATGCAACTGCATTGACAAAGTAAAACATTTTTATCTCTTTCTCTGAAAGGAGCAAGATTAACTCTTGGGAGATCTGGGAGACAGCATTGTTTGTTCTGTCAATCTGCTTCGTTGAGTGTGTCTAGTCCTGTAAGGTGGCCACGTCAGTGGTTGGTCCAGTCCTTAAAGGCTCAGTTGTTGAATATTGAGAAGAGAGTGTCCAGCAGCTTAGTCTGAGTGGGCCTGAGGTTCCAGTATTATTGAAAGTCCTTGGGCTATATAGGTAACTGAGTGTGGTGGTTTGAATAAGAATGGCCCCCATAGATTCATATATTTGAATGCTTGGTCACCAATTGGTGGAATTATTTGGAACGATTAGGTGATGTGTCATTGGAGGAGGTGGTCCTTGTTGGAGGAGGTGTGTCACAGGGGATGGGCTTTGAGGTTTCAAAAGCCCATTCTCTCTCTCCCTTTCTCTCTTTCTCTCTCTCTCTTTCTCCCCTCCCTCCCTCCCTCCTTCCCTTCTTCCCTCCCTCCCTGCCTGCCTGCCTGTCTGCCTTCCACTTCTGCTACTTGCTGATTACATGTGAACTCTCAGCTACTGCTCTGGCGCCATGACTGCTTGCCTGCTGCCATGCTCCCCACTATGATGGTCAAAGACTCACCCTCTGAAGTTATGAGCAAGCCCTCAATTAAATATTTTCTTTTAAAAATGGCCTTGGTTATGGAGTCTCTTCACAGCAACAGGAAAGGAACTAGAAAACTGAACTAATCAGTTTCAGGAATAATAGTTGTGGTGGCTTGAAGGGAAATGACCCCCAAGTGGAGCAGCACTAATAGGAGGTGTGGCCTTGTTGGAGGAGGTGTGGCCTTGTTGGAGGAGGTGTGGCCTTGTTGGAGGAGGTGTGGTCTTGTCAGAGGAAGTGTTACCATGGAGGCGGCCTTTTGAAGTCTCATATATGCTCAAGCCATGCCCTGTGAGACAGTCTGCTTTCTGTTGCCTTCTGATCAAGATGTAGCCAGAATCATGCCTGCCTGCATGCCGCCATGTCCTGTCATGGTGATAATGAACTAAAGCTCTGAAAATGTTAAGTGAGCTGTCCCAATTAAATGTTTTCCTTTATAAGAGATGCCATGGTCATGGTGTCTCTTCCCAGCAACAGAAACCCTAACTAAGCAATGGTCTTTGGACAATGAAAAGAGAGGAGTAGGTTTCCATCTTAGTTACTTTTCCTATCTCTGTGATCAAATGCCCCGGCAGAAGCATTTAAAGGAGAGAAAAGTTGTATTCTGGCTCACAGTTTGAAGACATCCCGTCAAGGCCGTAGGAACTGTGTCCTCACTAAGGAAGATGGGTACAATGGATGCCCGTGTTCAGGCAGCTTTCTCCTTCTTATGCAGTCCAGTACTCAGCCCCTTTAGAGTGGGTCTTCCCATCTCAATTAATCAAAAGCATCCTTATAAGCATGCTCAGAGGCTGATCTAACACAACTTCTTCCTCAGGGGTATTCCTGGAGGCCTGTTTCCTGGGTCACTCCAGATCCTGTCACACTGACAGTCAACAACCTGGCACGATGGAAAAGTCTTACATTTCAGGGGAATAGTAGGAAGGCAAGGGTTATTGTGATGTGGAGGTAAAAAATTAGATTTTTTTTTAAAGTCCCCATGAGGCAAGAGAAAAATCAAGACAGAAACACATTTAGAGATGGGCAGTACATGCTAACTAGTTGCTCTGTGATGGTAAAGCTCAGAGAACTCCCTCAATTTTCTTGTATTGCTGAGGGTCCATATTTGAAAAATGGTGCTGGACTCCAATTGTCCCTGTGTGTCCAGACATTTCCAGGGTGACTTTTTAGGATAAGAATGGCCAGATGACAGGCGACTGGACTGCAGAGTTCCCTTTTTTGCTTTGACATTTGTTGCAGGCCCCTTTCCTGGTAGAGAACCGTGAAGCCCTGCTCTTAAGAGTGAAAAGCTTCAGGAATCCTACAGCTTGATACAGACGAGTGCATTAGAGTGTGGGGGTTTCCCTCATTTAAGGCACCCCTCTCAAGCTGTACAAAAGAGGCTCAGTTGCGGAGTGGAACTGTAGATTAATTTTTTATCCTTTCAAACTTTTCCTCCTCCCCCTTAAATTTTTCTGTTTTATTTTGTTTCATGTTATACTATTTTATGCATTTGAGTGACCTGCCTGCACGCTCCTACGTGCCCTGGTACCCAGGGAGGCCACTTGTTTATCTCCTTACTCTGCTGCCGCACTCGAATGCCGCTTCTCATCTGGTTCTGGCGTGGGGACGTTTCTTCTTGTGCAGAATCACTATGGCCATTAGACGTCCCCGAGAAGACCCCGCCCCCAGCATGCTTGCCTCTCACTGCCCTCTTTGTCTTCATTTTCGCAGACAGTTTCTACCTGCAACAACTTTAGGTGTGTCAGATATGAAGACAGGCTTTGCAGTGCTTCAGATACTGTTCCATAGACTCTCCTGCAATATCTGTCTGGCATATGTCTAACGCCTGCTGAAGAGAGCCACACCTCTCTGCGGCTAGAGCTCTCCCTGAATCCCTTTGTATCATTCTGCATCATCTTTTGAACAGTTTTCTGTAGGTCTGCTTTTGGTACTGTCTGTGGAATTAACACACTGATACAGGAATCCCAAGGCTTGGTGTAGACAGGGACACTATACAGTATGTGGGGTTTCCCCTCTTGTAAAAAAAATAAAAACATAAAAATTAACCCACAGTCAATTCTCCATCAGCTACTGATTGTGGGGAGAACTATTAATTACAGGGCCACATTTGGGTTATGTCAGGGTAGATTAATCATGGGCATGGCTAGGAAGGGCTGGGACTGCTCTCAGAAATCCAAGGGGAAATAATCAGGCAAGAAATATTTGCTACCACCTGTGAGTGTGTGTGTGTCTATGTGTGTGTGAATGAGAGAGAGGGTTTATATATGTGTGTGTGTGAGAGAGAGAGATTATATATATAATATATATATTATATATATATAATATATATATATATGTGTGTGTGTGTGTGTGTGTTTATGTGAGTATGTGTGTATGTATGTGTGTATTTGTGTGTACTCACCAGCACCCTGGAACAAACACATAAAGTAATGGGTTGATTTACATCAATTATGACCAGTGCTGACTCATCTTGAACCTATTCACAATCCACAGACACCAGGATATGAGGCCCTGTGTATCTTTGAAGAAAGCATGTCAGAAGTTAGAATGACAGTTACATAAAAATCAATTTTTGTAACAGAATTTTTTTTCAAGTAAGAAAAGAGCTTATACCTACAATATTGGCACTTGGGAGGCCAAGACAAGAGGATTGCAGGGAATGTGAGGCCAAACGGGGTTATATAGTAAGTTCCAGGCCAGTTTAGGCTATATAGTGAGGCCCTGTCTCAAACAAATAATAACAAGACAAAACAAAACAATAAACAAAAAATTGTCTCAAACAAACAGACAACAGCAGCAACAAAAACAAAAACAGAAATACAAATAATAATAAGAGGAAAAAGGAACTCACATAATATTCCTCAGAGGCAGGCAGGCCCCACTCACAGGAGTCTGTTTCTTAGAGTCTTAAGCTGTTTCACATCTGTGTGCACAGTAGCAAAACTACCCAGAGCAGCGGGCTGGGCGTGAGGTTCAAGGAAGGCAGCTGCTCCTGCTGGAACCAGAACCATACTTTCCTCCCATTCTGTCAGGAACAATGTGTTATTTTGGTAACTCTTTATTCCCCACACTGAAGCTCCTGTGTAATTATTGAGTGCAATTTGGTACTCCATGCTATATAATTACTCAGCTGTCTATGTCTCTGGACGCTATGAAAATAAACGATCATGAAAGTCCATGGTAAAAAGCCAAGCTTTCCACTCACCTGACACGGATTCTGAATCAGGCAAAACAACACTGAAACACTTCATTTTTTTCTTCTATCAGCTGTATGCATAAAAGCAAGCAAGCACACTGGTTGGGATGACTTCTCTTGGTTTATGCTGTAGCTTTCCATTCTGGCTTGTGAGAACATCCAAACAAAATCCCTACAAGACATGAAAAATGGAATGATGGACAGATCAGAGTCCAAACACATCCATCCCATAAGTCCAGCTTAACTAGTGAGGGCACGGGTAGCTGCAAAGTCCTGCTTCATCTCTGGAGCAGAGCAATTCTTTTGGACAGGGAAGAAAGAAAGAATAGCAAAATGTATTAAGGTATAGCAAAAGCGTTGCTTCTTATATATGCCTGTATTTGCCAGAACTCTTTGATTGCAAGTGACAGAAACTCAATTTTAGCCAGTTTAAGCGAAGAATTGGATTATTGGTAAGAAATAGGGCTCTCTCTGAGATAAAAATGAACTACTGGACTGCATGATGCTCAGAGACTGGAGCTGGCAATTGATGATATCAAGATGCTATATTCTCTATCCATTTCTCATTTTTGTTTCCCTTTGGTCTTGGCGCCATTCTTTTGGGTACCTTCTCAAGATGGTAGGTGGTGATCTTCCTTAGTGGAAACTTTGTGATCCCACCTCTGTAGCTTCTGGTAAAGGAATAAGGGAGCCTTCTATGTCAGGAGACAGGCAGGTGAATCTCTGTGAGTTGAGGACAATCTGATTTACAGAGTGAGTTCTAGATAAGGCTACACAGAAAAACCCTATCTCAACCCTCCCACCAAAAAGACAACAACAACAACAACAAAAACAAACAAAAAACCCACAGAAATCATGAGAGTTCTGTAGCCTGGGTCTAGATATCCCTTGCCACTCACTGTAGTTTTAAAGAGTAAAGATGATAAGATTGGGCCATCCTGGGCCCTATACCCAGTCCTACACGGGGAACAAGGTTTCTGACCAGAAGATAAGGACCCGGACTGAGGGACGCATGCTGGACAGCTGATAATGGCCAGAGCTTCCAAATTCAGCTTTGTATAAACTTAAAAGACGTGGGGCTCAAGAAAATAACTCAGAACCAACAAATGAACACTTTATGTAGAATCTCAGAATTCAGATTTCTGTTAGAGAAACTGGCATTTCCTTCTCATTGTCTAGGACTTATTCTCTAGTGAGGTTATGTAGAAATGCGTAAGAATTACCTTCAAATTTACTTCCAGAAGAAAGCCAGTGTCAAAAGCCTATGAGTAGCAGCAGAGAATGGTGACAGGAAGTTCAGTCGAAGGCTTAGGAAGTCAGCAGAAATTGTTGTTGAGTTGAGGATTCAAGTTAAACAGCTGGCCCTGGAAGAGAGAACGTGGGTTGTTTCCCCCACACAGATAGAAGTCTCAGAAAGGGGATCCATGTCTTGTCTGTCCTTCCCTCTTTTGAAGACGGTTTTTTTTTTTTGAAGGGAATTGTGTCTCTTTCTATAGATAGACAAACGGATGAAAACATTTGCTGAGTGGAGCTCCATTTCCTGAAACAGTCACGAGCCAAGAACAGGACTGAGCACCAAATTTCACATGTGTTCCTTTGGTTCCTGAGCACAGGATATTGGCTCATTTTTCAAAAATCCATGCCCTCTGGAGCCCAAGTTCACATGCTACCTCTTTATTAGAGAGAAAAAACCTGGGGGACAGGGAGAATGGGGCAGAGAAGGAAGGGGGTGTGCATGAGCTGCCCATCGCTTTGTAAGTGGTAACCCTTTTGCTCCCATGGGGCTGTATTCTCCAAGGTCAAAAAGAAAGCCGATGGTTAGACTGGTCCATCTGGCCAGTACGGGAAGAGTCTCTGCCAGACTCCTCCCATTGGCCAAATGTTTGACCTGTGGGGTATGAAACCTTGTCCTTCAGATTGTATAGTGAAGAGTGTTCCACACTGAGGCCAGATGAGGACATCCTGGGATAGGAGGCTGGGGTGGGTGGTGAAATCCTAAGTTATACTGTGAGACTGAACCTGATTCAAGTGGGGTTGCCTCCCACAGTGTGGGTGCTGTCTGGACTAAGAAGCCACAAAACCCAGAGGCAGACTGTAAAATGGGAGTCACCCCCCTACCTGCAACCTTCTTCGTTCACAGTCATAATTTCAAAACTCAAGAGAGATCATTGAAACCCTTTTCAGATAAGCAAATAAAACCACACAGTTTGAGACCTGTTACAAAACGCAACCAATCACACTGGTTAACAAGGGATCTTGGAACTTGCCCCCTCTCAACTCTCTGCTCTGATTCTTCCTGGTTCTCAAGCCCAGACCCTTATTTGCATTTGTGGCAAAATCTCCCAGACACCTTCTGCAGTGAGAAGCAAGTCAACAACTCCCAAATATGCATGTGCTAATTAATGGCTCCGTCTCAGTGGGTAGAGATCCGTCCATTAGAATCCATTTATCTTCATTGCTTCGCTGCTGCTTTGGAGCCAGGCATAAACAGCTCATGATGTGCTCGCAGGACCCATGAATGCCATCCGTAGTCTGAGGGGGAGAAGCTTTTCCTGCTAAGGGAACTCAGAGGTGTGGCTTTACTAAGACAGTAGGAAAGACTGGTGTTTATGTGTATAGCCCTCCATGTGCTTAGCGGTACATGCCCGCTTGCACTGGGTGTCTTCATAGTAGGACCTGCAGAGCCTCTACTTCCTAAAAGGAGCGTGACACAGAGTGGGAGGTGCAGGTCCGTGAGCAGAAGGATCCTAATGCTCCTAATATTTTACTCTCTTTCAGATGGTGACACCAAACTCAGAAGTCCCCTTTCTTAAATTCCCTCAAATTTTTGGAGAAGATCGGTTTCTGAAGTAAACATTAAAGTTTACAGGCAGGTAGCTCTGCATTTAGAGCTGCGTTTTTGGAGAGCTTGCCTGAACTAAGAGCTAATGGATGCTCTGTGTTCTCTCAAATGGTGCGCATTTATTATTCTTGGCCTCTCCCAGCTCCCCGCATTCCTCCTATCCTAATAGCCCTCTCTTATAAAAGCCATCTCTAAGCAAGACACCAGGTTAAAGTTCTCTCCCCCCACTATCTGTTGAGATCTGGTAAACATTATCCGTGTTTATATAAAGGGGAAAGGGCTAGCACTGGCTCAAGAAGGGAGATGGCATATGTTGGGATGTGAAATCTAAGCCTCATTGGTTAGACTCACCATCTAACCAATATTTTTTCATGCCTTCATGAGGCCTTGAGAGATGGTGTTTACAGTTTAGCATCTAGCATACCTCATCTATAATGTGTTGGCTTAGACAAATTGCCTTTGTACCTCAAAGGCATATGCTGGGATAAAATAGAGAAATCTGGAAGCGTGTTTAAAAAGCTAAAGGATGAGTTGGAGCAATGGTTAAGAGCATGGACTGCTCTAGCAGACAGATTGGGTTCCCAGTATGCACACCAGGAAGCTCACACCTGCCTTTAGCTCCAGCTGCATGGGATCCAATGCCTCTGGCCTCTGCAGGCACTGGCACAGAAGTGGACATACTTATACAGACACAGATCCATACATATAACTTAAAATAGTGCACACCTTTATCCCAGCACTCAGGAGACAAAGGCAGGTAGATCTCTGAGAATCCAAGGCCAGCCCAGTCTGGCCTACATGACAAGTTCCAGGTCAGCAAGGGCTATATAGTCTAAGACAAAAGTAAGCACAAACCATGGCGTAAACAGCAGCAAAACAAAAATAGCTAAAGGCTATGAGGAAAATGGGGTGACCGGCCTTTCTCTTTCTGTCACTGTTGATCTGTTTCCCTCCACAATCTGGGGTATAATTTGTGTCTCCCCAAGTGACCCTTGCTTCTTCCACACTTGAGACGTATGGTGCTCTAGGAAAAGAGGTGTCTGCACATCTCTCCATCTGACCTTCAGAGCTCTGTGATGGAGACACGGCAGGGCTGATCTCCTTCTGCTTCCATGGAAAGAGTGTCTGCAGTGGACTCCTTGGCCCAGAACTGCGCAGTGAGTTAGAAGGCAGCTGAGTCCTCTGCTGGCTCCACATCACACCAGACAGCATTCTGCACTCAGAGTGAGTTGGTATTGGCGTGCGCACGCGCGCGTGTGTGTGTGTTGCATTTGTGTTCTTCTGTGTGTACACATGTATGTGCTGGTCCACGTGCATGTAGAGGCCAGAGGTTGACATCGGTGTCTGTCTCCTTAATTGTTTTTCCACCTTATTTTGGGGAGACAGGGTCTCTCACTGGCTCCGGGGCTCACTGATCTAGCTAGACTGGCCAGCAAGCCCCCAATATCCATCCTCCTGTCTGCCTCCACACTGGGACACCGGACACACATCACTGTGCCGGCTTTCCTTGTGCACGATGGGCATAGACTCAGGTAAGCACGTCTGTACAGCGAACTATTTACTGGCTGAACCATCTCCCCAAACCAGGGCTTTGAATCGGGTTCTCCTTTTGTAACCCAGGCTCCCCTCAGACTCATAATCCACCTGTCTCAGCCTCTTGAGCCCCGGGAATACAGATGCTGTATACCACTCCTGATACCTAAGCTTTGGTAAGAGGAAATCTTGACACCAGTGCATGTTCTGTGCTGTGCGGCCTCTGGGACTTGAGGACAGAGCAGCTTTGGGAGACTTCTTGTCAAGGCCCAGTTAATGTCTCATGTCTATGTTGCCACACAGCATTTCCACTCTGCTGTCTGCTCCCAGTCCTCCTAATACCAAGTCCAGAATGAGCTCATGCCAGACAGAAAGAAAGACGGAAACTCAATGTGGCTTCTGAAGCTAGTTCTTGGCTTAATTATCACCTCTGTGGTTTATAACACTTTTAAACTGATTATGTCACATATATCAATAATTTGCAAGGAACATGGATTTTCACTTGCTAATGTCTTTCATGAGTTGATGACTGCTGCCGGGCAGTGATGACTATGGGGGGTTCTTTAGATCAGGGCTCAGTATACTGTCTTCTAAAGGGCCAGATAACAAAGAACTGAAGCTTTGTAGCATGTTGCTCAGCTATTCCCTCATAGTAGGAAAGCTGAAAAACATTCCCATGTGTTACTAAAGCTTTATTTCCCAAACAGTGATGGGTTGGGTTTGGTTTGCAATGCATTTTCCAGCTCTTTACGCTGTCTTAAAATATGCATGGTAAAGCATTAAAATATCTGTGTGCAAAGCTTTATATGGCAATATCTATATAATACATGATAAAGGAGTGCAATCCTAATTGTGAAATCCTGACATGCATGCTTTGTTCTGCCAACAGCCATTCAGCAACAGTAATTATGTGATAAAAGTAAACTTCTATATGAGTGAGCTGAATATTTAGCAATTATTCTTAAAATGTTAGAAGCAATAGGTAGTCACTCTGAATATTTAGGTTTAAAAATTTTTAATTTTGCATGAATTATTTAAGCTGACTGGCGAGTCTTAGCTTGGGAATCGAGTGTGAAACTGGCAAATCTGTCCTGTTTCCAGAGCCAATGATCACCAAGCTCCAGCCACCTGCTCTGTGCCCCAGGCTGGGCAGGTGGGACTCAGGGAGCAACAGTCCTGCTTCCAGACAGCCATCGTCTCCAAGGGTTACCAAAGCCAGTTCTCCCCTCTGCTGCTGTCACTTCTGTTTCCATGGAAATGGGCACCTCCTAAGCTAAAACAAGGTACCTAAGTTTTGAAACAGTGATTGTTTGGACTCTTTTAGCTTCTATGAAAATCATAGTTAGTAGCCAAGGACCACTGTTTAGATGATGACTGTTTCATCTCAGAGATAGGATGCCAGATTTCGTACAGTGGCCTTGTCTATAAAGGTAGGTGTGCTAATTGTGCCTGACTCATAAGAACGTCACATGGATGAAATAAGGTTCTGCATGCAGAGCACTGAGCACATAACTTGATGCTGGAGAAGCTTCAGATTAGAAAAGACAACTAGGAAATGGCAGATGTTGTGCAGGCTTCAGAACAACATTACAGAGAGAGAAGACTGGCAGATGGGATGCTTCCACTGAAAAGGGAAGTGAGAAAGTAACTCACTGATGCATCCTCAGTAGCTTAGAAACATATAAAGAGAAAAGCTGGACATGACACTGTAACCTGAGTCCTTATTCATGAACTCAAATTATTTTTTTTGTCTTTGCAAAGTTGTTTTATATTCTATACTCAACTTCAGCTTCTGTTGTTATGACCTGTTCTATATCACTATATTTTGTGTGTGTTTAATTTTTTATGATCTGGGGGAATCTCAAAGAGAACATAGAAGCAGGTTTTCTGGGGTACATGTGATATAAAATGATTCCTGGGTGTAGAGTGGATATACCTTCTGTGTTGTTCTGGGTTCATTATTCTGGGGAAGACTGGCGCTGTCCCCTCTTTCTCCCTCTCACCAGGATGGAGCCCATGGGCCAACTCCAATGCTGACACCAATGGCATTTGTTGTCTTACCTGTGTATTCCACAGAACAGTCAGGATCGAAGATGTGACCCAGCCGCTGCAGCGACAAGCAGTAGAAAAACCAAGTGGTCTAGCTGGAAAACAATGGGCTTGTTTCTGCCCTTTCTCATCTTAGCTGGAGGTACTCTCTCTCCACCTGTGATGGCTATTCTTGGTTGTCAACTTGACTACATCTGGAACAAAGACCCAAAGTGGAGGGCACACCTGTGAGGGATTTTTGTTTAATTGAAGTAGGATGATTCACTCTGAATCAGATCTTTGAGTTAGGAAGATACATGGCTTTTATCTGGATCTTAAGGTAGGAAGACTCACCTTTCATCTGGGCCACACCTCCTCCTGGAAGCCTATAAAAAGACATGGAAAAAGGAAGCCTTTGTTCTTTACCAGTTTGCTCTTGCCTTGCTAGCAAGTTCATTCCTTTATTGGCATTAGATCCTACATCTTTGGGATTTCAACATACACTGAAGACCAGCGAGACGTCCAGCCTCATGAATTGAGCAGCTACTGGATTCGTGGCCTTTCCATTCACAGCAAGCCATTGTTGTATTAGCTGGACCACAGTGTTAGGAATATTTCCTAACGCAAGCTCCCTGCTGACACAAAATTCCCAATCAAGCCAAATCAAAACAAGCCAAATTAAGAAATATCCAGGTTTAATGGGAGGTCTATGCTCTCAGGTGGCCCCGAGGGGGAACCAGGAAGCCGCACAAACACGACCACCTGGAAGAAGGAAAAGGGATTGCATGGAGATCACTTAAATACCCTGGGGAGTGGTCCTGACCCCACCCCCAGGGAGGGGTCAGGACCTGGCCTGCTGGGATTTGGAGTCCAGACCAGGCCTGGGGGCTGGGATAGATGCGAGGGGCTGGGGCCTACACTCCCAACTTGACATTCCAGACTCTTTGGATATAGGGGTGACAGAAAATTGGAGTGGTAATTATGAAAAACATTTAGGCTCTCTTTGGAAAAAGGGCAGAGACTCAAATATGGCTACTTCCTGTGGGCACAGGGCATGGGGAAGAGGAGAGCTAGGTGTCCATGTTCAGCGAGAGGTGTGGTTGGAGAGGCATCCCATGTACTGTCATCCCGGAGATGGCAAGCATCTGTTCCTTAGCGACCACCAGGAGGAAGGAAAAGGGACCACGTGTTCCTCTTTCAAGAGGTCACTTAAATACCTTGGCGAGTGGTCCTGACCCCACCCACAGGGAGGGGTCAGGAACTGGCCTGCTGGTATTTGGAGTCCAGACCAGGCCTGGGGGCTGGGGCCTATGCTCCCAACTTGACACACAGCCTGTAAGCCATTCTAATAAATCCCCTCCATCTATATCGGTATCTATATCTATACCATCTATCCATACCTATTCATTCTATAGGTCCTCCAGAGAACCATAATGTACCACCCTTTCCCTTTATTCTCTCCATAGCAAAATCAATTTTAGATGATTAAAGGACTTTTAAGTGGGATTCCTATCATGATATAGAAATTAGAAGATTATTAAAAACAACATTTCCAAGTAGTGGTGATACATTTTCTTCTGAAGAGCCATAAAGTAGAACATTTCAATCTCCTAGTGATGTTTAAGCCTTTCTAGTCATTGGTTCCTCTTCTGGGAACTTATCCTGAGGAAATAATCCAGCATGTTGACAAAGGTCTCCCTTGAACTATTATATTTTCCATTTTAGGAGGAAAATCTACAGGGGGGTGAACAGCTATGTGCCTCGCCCTGGAGATACTTAGAAATTTTCGACAAATTTTTGTGTCATAATTAGCTTTTTTAAAAAAAAATAAAGATTTTGATTCAAAAATATAATCTATTCTTATTTGTTATAGCAAACATACAATGTATAAATGATAAGAATTGGGTCTAGGGAGATGGCTCAGTGGATAAAATGTTTGCCATGCAAGCATGAAGCCCTAAGTTTGATAGCCAGAGTCTTTATAAAAAGCCAGACATGGTATCATGCACTTGTGATCTCGGTGCTAGGCAGAGACAGGAGGAACTCTGGTTATCAGTGGACAGCCACTCTAGCCAAAACCACCAAGTTCCAGGTTCAATAAGACACTCTATTTCAAAAGACATGGTAGAAAATGTCCATCCCAATATCAAATACTGACTTTTAAACTGTTGCCAGCACACATGTGCACGCATGCATAATACACACACACACACAGACACACACACAGAGAGAGAGAGAGAGAGAGAGAGAGAGAGGGAGGGAGAGGGAGGGAGAGAATAAAATGGATCACACCAATTAAAGGGTTATAATTTATTTTAAAGTAATGTCTACATATAATTAATGTATGAATACACTTTGCAAGCTGCCCAGGGATGGGTCCATAGGGCGTTGTTCTTGATTTCCATTGTAACTTAAAGAGAAACTTGCACAATGTCCAGAGGTCTTGATGTTCTGCAGATGAAGGAGGAGGAAGATGTCCTCAAATTCCTTGCTGCCGGAACCCCTTGAAGTGGCACCAACCTTGACTTGCAGGGAAAGCAGTGCATTTACAAAAGGAAAAACGCTGCCAGTTACATCTGAAGAGGACCTGGGAGAAGATGTTGCTAGCTTGCTGAGAACCCTGCTGATGTCAGCATCGGCTCCTCCTGGAGCACCTGTTGGCTGCTTCACCCCTGGAGCCTCACTAACCAGATCCAAGCAGCCTTCAGGGAGCCACAGGTGCTAGCGGTGACAGATCCCAGGGCTGACCACCAGTCCCTAAGGGACACCTTATGTCAACTGCCTGCCTATGCTCTGCGTGACACAGCTTCTCCTCTGCACTCTGTGGACATCGCCATCCCATGCAACCAGGGCGCTCACTCAGTGGGTCTGATGTGGTGGATGCTGGCCCGGGAAGTATTCCACATGCGTGGCACTATCTCCCGTGAGCACCCATGAGAGGTTATGCCTGATCTTTACTTCTACAGAGACCCAGAGGAGATTGAGAGGGAGGAGCAGGCTGCTGCTGCAAGGCTGCGACCAAGAGGAATTTCAGGACGAATGGACGGCGCCAGCTCCTGAGTTCATTCACTGCTGCTCAATCAGAGGGGCAGACTGGTCTGAGGTGTGCAGGTGCCCTCTGTACCCACCCAGCAGCTCCCTACTGAAGACTGGAGTGCCCAGCCAGCCTCTGAGGACTGTCTGCAGATCCTGCTCTGCAGACGCTGGAGCAAAGTGGAAGGAAAATAAAGTTCCTCAAGGCTGAAGAAAGTGTGAATAATTGAACAGCCGCAGCGAGGCCATTACCTTTTGACCACCACACACAGGCCCCATTACCTTCTCCTCTGAGGTAACACGTGACATTGGTTTGGGTGTGCTGAACTTTTAAAGCAACCTAGTCATTGTTCTTTATGATCTTTTAGTTTTTCTGTATTTCTATAACAGCATATGTACGGGTATTTTATGCAGCCAGAAACATTTTGAAAGAAAAGTGAAACTTTAAATAAAGATACCATCAGAGGAGAATATATATATAACAATTCATGCAGTAACAGTTTGCTGGGATGTGAGAACGGAGTGGAGACTGTTGCAGTATTTCTAGCCTAAGTGTTAATTGACAATTGCTTTAGAAACTGTAAAGCTGAGGGTGCCTCTTTCTGACTTAGTGGTGACAATTCGTGGTGCATGTCCTGGATACGCTCTCATAAACATATAGAAACCTTCTGGCTAAGGGACATGGGTTACATCCTCCAACAGTCAAACTCAGGAACAAAGTAAATGTTTCTCTGTGGGGAAATGGATGTAGTAGCTAATGTAGGCTTATATATTACATATGCATTATAAATACAATTAATAAATTAATTAGTGATAGTGTCTGTTTTAATTTCTGTAAAACTTAAAAATATACAGTGGAAAATAGTGGAACATGTCTGAAATCCCAGCTACTTGCAAAGAAAAAGCAGAAGGAACATGAATTTGAGGCCTGCCTGGGCTTCATGGTGAATCTGTCTCAAAAAAAGGAAAATATTCGAGCTTGCAATTTCAATTAAGATGGAGGATCCTACTCCACTACATTTTCCTACTGAATGTAACTGGATAACGTGTGGACTAGAAGGCTAATGATGTCAGGCTAGGGAAGAATCTGGCTTGAAGAAGGACTGGGTGGTGGTGAGTTCCGTGTCCCGCTGTGTCCTCTGGCATGTTCTCAGAGGAGCTGGGTCCTGGAGGAGTCCCTGAGTGTGGAAGGAAGGATCTCCAAAGTCAGGTCTCCCTTCTGGCCAGAGGAGCTGGAAGAGGAGCACCTGTCAGAGAGAGTTGGGGGAGCGTGCTTCACCAGTCTGTTCTTCTGTCTGTTCTTTCTCTCCCCAATCCCAAGCGTGAAATCAATAGCAGTGGTGGCAACAGGCAGGGAGTTGTCTCAGCCCCTGGCCCTCCATCTGACTGTTAGTGGCTGACCTAAGAGGAGAGCCTTATTACTCCCTTTTTCTCTACCACCAACTCACACGGCCATCCATGCAGACCAAACAGTAATCAACACAACACAGGAAAGCAAAGTCTTGGATTTCTAGGTTTAGGGCAGGAAAGGGTCCCTGGGGAGAGACAGACAGCATGGAGAGGGCACCCTTGTGTACTCATAGCACTTGGGTGGATTAGGTTATAATCTGCACACAATGAAGGGTCCCCAGTTGGTCTAGGATGGCAGATATCCGGAATACATCTGGAGGCGGCTGCCCTGAGGTCAGAGTGATTTCTGGAACTTCTTGTCGGTTTTGGTTATTCCCTCCTGTCTAAGCCTCTGTCCACCTTCCAGAAACATTCTTTGTGTTCAAATCCCATTATCTGTTTCTTCCTCAGTACCAAGTCCAGGGTGAGATCAGCCCAGAGAGGAAAGAAAACAGCAATCTGATATTTCTGCAAGTTTTTCTTAAACTACGTCACATGTATAATTTCTAACACCTTTTGATGATTCATAGTTACATCATATGGATCCTGAATGCTTTATATGGGTTTCTGAGGAGACTGAAAGTGGTGAAGTTGCTGTCCTAACATTTGCCTTCCCTGAATCGAAGTGGAGTGAATTATATCTGTATATTATAAAGATAGAGCATGTATCCCCTTACATATCTCAAACTTAGATCTATTTCAATGTTACACATAATACTAAGATATCTGTTATAATTATCTTCAGTTGTCAACCTGACATACCCAGGAAGACAGAATCTCAAGGAACTGCCTCTATCTGACTGGCCTGTGAGCCTATCCGTGGGGCATTTTCTTAGTTGCTGATTGATGGAGGAGGGCTCAGTCCACCACAGATGGTGTAAACCTAGGTAGATGGATCTGTGCTGTATAAAAAAGTGGGATGAGCTCATATGAGAGCCACCTTTCCTGGTTAAGTGTAGCTCCCACCTCTCCTCAAAGAAGCCTCTCCTTACAGCAAATGGAGACCATCACAGAAAATCATGGCTGGACACACTGCAGAGATTAGCGAGTCATGAGGAGCCCAGCCCAGTAGATACATTGACATCACAGCTCCTGCATCTATGGTTCAGGGAACATCACGAAAGAAGCAGCAAAACAATTCTAAGAGCCAGAATGTCAGGAAGTCTGCTATGAAAGTCTCTTCTAGAAATATCTGCATAACCAAGACCGAAACAACAACAATATCAGTGAACACATTAATGGTTAATGTTCAAGGGGGAAGCTGTCATGGGGTTCCTTTGACAAAGAACTAAAGTTAGCCAATGACTGCTGGGGAAGGAAGATTAGCATCTCCCGGAGTTGAGTCCACTTATTGTTTGTCTAATGCAGAGCTGTCATCCTTGAAACCATTTGTACACAAACAACAAAAATGGACTCCTCAGGTTGAACTGAGTACAAATATGAGCATACACACATGTACCAATTGTAAGCAAAGAAAAAGAGAGTAGAGGGGTTTGATATTGTGGATATTGGAGGGGTCTTAGGAAGGGTAACTGGGAGGGACTGGAGGGAAGAAAGGCAGGGGGGAAAGTAATGTAATTATATTCCAACTAAACCCATTAAAATAAAGTAAATCTTTTTAAAAGGTCACTACAGGCACATGCAGTTTTAATTTGAAGCTTTCACCCAATTTATTAAGTGTTATTAGGGAAAATAGGTTAAAATTAAAGGATTTGTTTAAAAAGTAAAATAAACAAAGAAAGTTGAGCAAGCCATGGGGACCAAGTTAGTAAGCAGCATTCTGCCATGGTTCCTGTTTCAGTTTCTTGTTGTGGGATATTTGATCACACTGTGTGAAGATGTGACTCTGTCCTTCCTTGCTTGCCTAAGGCACCTTATGATTGGATTAATAAAGAGCTGGATTGTAGTTGCTTTTTTAATTTTTTAAATCTTTGGGGAGCCCACCATCTAGCTCCCAAATAATCACATGGAGACTTATTCTTTCTTATGAACACCCAACCTTAGCTTGGCTTATTTCTATCCAGCTTTTCCTAAAAATTATCCCATCTACCTTTTGCCTCTGCGATTTTACCTTTCTCAATTTCTGTGTATCTTTTCTTCTTACTCCATAGTTTGCTGTGTAACTTGGTGGCTGTTCCCTGGTATCCTCTCTCTTTCTTTTCTAGTGTTCTTACTCCTCCCTCTTCTCTTTTTCTCCATTTATTCTCTCTGCCTGGCAGCCCTGCCTATTCCTCTCCTGCCTTGTTATTGGCCATTCAGCTCTTTATTAGACCAATGAGGTGTTTTAGGCAGGCAAAGTAACACAGCTTCACAGAGTTAAACAAATATAACATAAAAGAATGCAATGCATCTTTGCATCATTAAACAAATGTTCCATAGCATAAACAAATGTAGCACATCTTCAACTAATATTCCACAACACCGAACAGGCAATAGCTAAGCAGGAGAGGATAGATAGGACTTCCAGAAAGAAATAGGAACTCTGGGAAGAACCTGAGGCAGGAGGGGTTCACCAGCTAGATGTGGAAGAAGCCAAATATACAGTATTGGGTACTGAGGAGAGGTAATGAGCCACATGGCAGAATGTAGATTAATATCAACAGATTAATTTAAATTTTAAGAGCTAGTTGGGAACAAGCCTAAGCTAAGAACAAGCTTTTATAATTGTTAATGTCATTATTTGGGAGCTGGCACTCCAAAGAAAGACCTGCTACAGTTCTTGACTTCAGTTTCTCTAAGTCCTCCCAGGCCATCCCCCCTCTTCCTGTAGGCATGTTCTTCATTCTCCCCTGAGCAACCGTGTCCCAGACTCTGCCTCGGAAGCCTCCTATCACAGAGAGTAGGGCTAGAATAACTACCAGCCACTCTTACCAAGTCAGGCATTATGGAATAGTACACAGGGGAAAGTTCAAATCTAATCTGTAATAGGAGGAGCAGGCTGCTTGTTGTCCCGACAGCTCAGCTAGCTTATACTTGAAATAATCACACAGAAACTGTATTCATTTAAACATTGCCTGACCCATTAGCTCTAACTTTTTATTGGCTAATTCTTACATCTTAATTTAACCCATTTCTATTAAATCTGTGTATCGCAACGTGACTGTAGCTTACCTGCAAGATTCTAACCAGCATCCATCTCAGGCAGGAGATCCATGGCATCTGCCACTCTGCCCTTCTTCCCAGCATTCAGTTCTATCTACTCCACCTACCTAAGTTCTGTCCTATCAACTAGGCCAAGGCAGTTTCTTTATTCAACCAATGAAAGCAACACATAAACAGAAGGACCTCCTACACCATTTCCCCTTTTCTGTTTAAATAAAAAAGAAAGGCTTTTACTTTAACCTAGTAAACATATAACAGGCATCAAACAAGAATTACAGTTACAGTATTTATATTTATTTTATCTTTTAGCATAACAAAGGAAAACTACAGCTATAACTATTTATCTATTTTTTAACTCTGTCAAAGACTCCAGAAGGATATAATATTACCTAAGTAAACAAGAAGTAAGCAACTCCAAAACTCTAGAAATTACAGAGACATCTCGCTGCCTGGACAGTTACCCAAAGTTCTTTTGTGTCATTGGGGCATCCATCTTTAGCCTACAGGCTCATAGTACCCAGCAGACATTTTCATGAAGCAGAAAATTTTAAAGACAGTTTAGTCACTTTTTTTTGTGTGTCCTGCAGAATGTCTCACAGACTCTTTAATGAAACAGGAACCCCAACGGATCATCTCACCTTTAGGCAAGTTTAGCAGTCATCTCTCTGTGGGTTTTCATGTCCAGTGTATGCAACAGTCCAGGGAAGAGCAGTTTCTTTCCCAAATGGCGAACCAAGTCCATAAGGAGCCTCTTTGGTGCCCATCTTTCTCTTAAGTAGATTGGTGCTGCCAGGAGTAGACGTGTCTCATTGTCATGAAAAGCCCTAAGTTATTAAAACATTTTAAATGCCATATTTTGTAGACTTTGAAAGATATGAAGAATGCCTATCTGAAATATATCTATGCACATTTAGAAAATCTAATTAACATGACTACAAACTTGACTATTACAGATGATTATCTATTAACCTATATTTCTTAATTATACATTACATTTTTAAATGAACTACACAATCACAATACCTTAATCAAGATTAGAAATACATATACAAATAATAAAATTGACCTTAAATTTGTATCAATAAATCAAGATTTATACCAATGCAAATTATTCATCTCTATATCATATCCCCCTTTACATGTAAAAGAACATTTACAAACAATATTTGGGAATATGGAAGTAGTTATTTCTCTCCAAACTTTTTTTTACTGTATGGGGGTGCTGTTAATCAGTTCCTTTATGGTATATCCTGCATGTTAGGTTTATCTCAGTCAGCAGTTGAGAGGACTCAGAGTCCTGCCTCTGGTCCTTACAAGGTTCATCCTATTAGACTTTTGGGATCTCATTTTCTCATATATAAAAGGAAAGAAAAATGATTATCTGATAGGTTTGTAAGAGCATTGGTGAGTATTTAGAAAACACCATGCCTGGGTTTATATTCCTATTCCTTGAATTTCCATGAGCAGAATGTACTCTTGCTCCCGCTGTCTCCTTGCAATGTGGGGCATCATCTGAAGACCCCACACTCTCCCCACAGTCTTCCAGTGCCCAGCTTCTTTCCAACCTATCCTACTGCTTTCCAGGAGTTATGGTCCTCGGTTTTTCTGCAGCCATGCCAGTATCTTCAAAGGGAAAAGCAAGAACCCCATTTTCCAACCTCAGCTGGATGTGCTGCAAATCCCTTAGACACTGTCTATAATCAGCACCACATTCCACACACTACTCAGCTTGGCAATGGTGCAGGTGAAGAGCTGAAATCAGAGCTCAGCCACTGAAACTTTCAGGACCTGAGCAATGATTTGGACAGAGAATCATCTTAGTTCTTATTGCGGCGACAAACACCATGACCAAGGCAACTTAGAGATGGAAGAGTTTGTCTGGGTCTATAATTCTAGAGGGATGAGAGTCTATCACATCATGGCAGGAAAGAATGGCAGCAAGCACCGGGCATGGCGGCTGTGGCAGCAGCGGAGAGTCACATCTTAAACTGAAAGCAGAGAGCTTCATCCTGTTTAAGGGTCCCCATGGGCAACTTTCTCATAGAAACAAAGCATCTTTGTTACTCAAGAAATCTTGGAGTTTCCTTGCCAAGAACCCAGGATGAGCCCCCAAGTTTTTCCCATACCAGAGCATCTAATAGATACTCTTAGACTAGAATAAGAGGTTCTATTCGCCTTAAAAGATTGAAGGTGCATTCCAAAGCCAGAAGGTGTGGGATGAACCAAAAGCCAGAAGCTAGGTATTTGGGAACTCATTCTGCTCTTGAACCTGATTCAAGTCAAGTCACACATAGTTAAGGAACTTATCATATGCTCTATTTTTTATATATTGGGGGATGGTGGTTATTTGAGACAAGGCCTCACTCTGTAGCCCAAGCATGCCTACACCTCTCTGTGTAGACCCGGTTAGCCTCACACTTGCCATCCTCCTGCCTCAGACTCATCAGTGCTAGGATTCCAGGTGTATGTCATGATTAGCAGACACCTTTGTCAGTAAATGCTTTTCTGATTTCTCAAGAATGAGCATGGCTGGTGATGAGTATATCTTAAAGTTTATTCTTTGAAATTTCATATATGTATATCATGCACTCTCTTATCTCCCTAGTTTGGGAAACTTTGCTTTGCAAAAACAATGCTCCCTAAAGAAGGTCCTTAGTTGGGTTTGCTGCTTTGGGGTATATCTCAGCAAATCCCACTACAACCGATTGGAGGTATTTTTCAATGTTATTGACAGTCTAAGCTCAGCGCAGTGTGGGCTCTGGATTTCTAGTGGATGAACAAAAGTCTAAAGTCAGACTTTCTTAGGAGCTCGTGAAGCAGGCTTTTCTGTCAGGAAGAGCCACTGATAGTTTGCTGGTGAAAGACTACATTTCCCAGCTCAGCTTGAGGGCTACAGAAGTCATTACACCTGGAAAAGGCTGCACCCCATCTTCTGTAGGCATTTGGGCTATCCTCACATGTGGGTGAAAAAGTTGCCTCTGAGCCTTTTTTCTTTTCCCCTTTAATCTCTTTAGAGTTGCTCTAAATTAATCTAACAATAGTGCCACACTGTATTTATGGTTTAAGATTTTATTTTGATTACTAAAGGATTCCTAATTCCATTTGTTTTCAAAGACAGGGTTTCTCTGTGTAGCCCTAGCTGTTCTGGAGCTAGCTGTGTAGACCCGACTACCCTCGAACTCACAGAGCTCCACCTGCCTCTGCCTCCTGAGTGCTGGGGTTAAAGGCGTGTGCCACCATCGGCTCCAACTTTTTTTTGGGGGGGGCTGGTTCTTGAGACAGCGTTTCTCTATGTAACCTTGACTGTCCCAATTCCATTTTTAAAGGTTCAAACTTAACACAGACAAAACTGTAAAATCCTAATCTTATAAAAGGTACCAACTTGTTGCAAACTGTTAAAGATAATTGAGACATTCAAGTTAATGATCACCTTATAAGTGATCAAATTATTTAATGTGATCAGAACTATGTATGTCATGCTAAGTGCAAATATAATTTATTTATAGAGACAAGCCTAGCAAGAGACCAATTTATATCTCCCATTTTGTAGTTTTCTGTGTATAGTGTCAAAGTTAATCCTGAAACAAGTAAATCAAAATAACTTTAAACAGTTATTTTAATGTAAAATATTATTCAAAAATGGGTATATACAATCAGTTATGAAAGATTGAATGCTTGAGTAAAATGGGTTAAAATTTATAATATACTTCCATGTGGGAAACCTCCAGGCTCAAGAAGTTGCCGTGGATGGAACACAAATCATGCCATCAGAGTAAGTGTATGCTTGCCTCCTTATAGAACCAGGATGCATGGGAAATAAGACATGCCAGAAGTCTGCTGCTTCTGCCTCTGGCTACGTAGGCCTGATCAGCTTCAGCCATGTAGACCAAACCAGAAAACAAAATGAATCAAAGCCTCTTCCTTATTTAAAGACGAGTTACTCCTGTCTCACAGGAGAGGGGATGGATTCCCTTGCCCAGGGGAAGATCTCAGAGTCTGCACCCACATCCTAGCTCTCAAACAGCAGAGAGGCAAACATCAAACATCTGCCCTCAGTGTCTCCTGAACTGACATGTGAGGCTGCTGGGAACAGGAAGCAAACCTTGTATGTAAGCCTACTAGGGACTGGAATGGGGTCTTCATGCTAGTTCAGTGAGTCATGCCCTTTACCCTAGTGTTCAATCCTCCTCTTAGCAAAAGCTAATAGTGGGGTCCACACCCTAACCACCTATGTTCCCTGATCATAGGAGGATCCTATGATCCTGACAGCAGTCTCACAGCCTTGGAACGTTATTCAGAACATCCAAACGGTATCTTTGACAGTTGGTTTTGTGTCTGTATGGTCAACAAAGGATTCTATGAAGTGATATCCCAAGCCCTCAGGTTCTTCAGGAGGAGATGACTCAGAAGAAGGAGTTTCTCTCCAAGCTGGGATATCCTGTGGTACTTTGAGACTATAATCCAGTCTCCACCCAGACAGAGAGCTCCGGGGCCTGTGCTCTCCCCTTGAAGCCTACAAGGATAAGGGCTTTGGCAGTGAAGTAAAGTGCCCGAGAGAAACAGAGACATTACTGTTCTCCAGGCGTTCAACGAGGCTTGTGAATATTTTCTTAAACAATTCTAAAAGCCAAAAGCACATTTAATTTGATTATCTTGCTTTATAAATTATACCTCTAAACAACCAATCTATTTTTAAATAGACTGATGTTAAGAAATATGCTTACTGCTGTTAGTGTATGGTAACCTAGAGATTTGTCCTTCCACAGAAGGAATAGAGTTGGCTTTAGCCTTCTTTGTTAATTCAGACCATGTTACATGTAAATTGTTTGTTACAGACTTGATGTGACTGGCTGCTTTCATTTTTCATCTGTTGGTTGAGTGTATGGAATAAAGATGTTATAGATAATTTTTTAAAGATTTTGTTAATAGGTTAATTTTATAAAAATTTGAAAAGTGAATCAATTACTTTTGACAAGGCAGACACTATCTCTAGGATTATATTTTTTTAGCTAGAAATTGGAAGTCATTTTTTTTTGGTGGAATACAACTTTAAATTGTCTCTTTACATAGCCTGACAATATAAAATATATTCACTATATGTTCTTGGAATGATAACAATTCGATGTTAACAAAAATATGTGTCATTATATTTTCAAATACTGGACATGGTCACTTAAGGTAGGCCCCAATTTTTAAAGTTTACCTTATCAAATTGTTTTTAACAAAAAATTTTGTTTTACTTGATGTCTGAATTATGGTTTTATTGCTGTGAAGAGATACCATGATCATGGAAATTCTTCTAAAGGAAAATGTTTAATTGGGGCTGGCTTACAATTCAGAAGTTTAGTCCATTGTCATCATGACGGCACGCAGGCAGACACAGTGCTGGAGACGTAGCTGAGAGTTCTACATCTGGATCTGAAGGCATCAGCAAGAGACAGTGAACCGCTGGGCCTGGATTGAGCTTCTGAGATCTCAAAGGTCACCCACTAGTGACACACTTTCTCCAACAAAGCCACACCTACCCCAACAAGGCCACACCTCTTAATAGTGCCACTCCCTATAGACCTAAGGGGGCCATTTTTATTCAAAGGACCACACCTGAGATACTCTGTTTTTGTATATCAAATAGTAGCTAGTATTGTTAATATTTGAAATAAATATACAAAGGTCATCATACTTGGAAGCAAGGAGTATCACTTAGATGCTTTCTATTCAGGTTCATTCCTTAGATGCTGATGTCTTTTATAAACTGGCCAGGTGCTTGTTCCTTGGGCAGGAGACTGATGTAACAAACAGCTAATTAGTCACCGTATCCTTCTACAGAACTCTGACACAGGGTCCAACCAGTTGTATAGTTGTGTTTAGTTCATGTTAATAAAGATATAAACGTTTTCCTCATGTAACCCTGTCTCTTCACGTTCCCCACAAAGCTGTACAGTTATTCGCTCCTGACCTCTGTTCTGGATCTTTGCCAGCTGTTAAGTTCTGTCATGGCCCCTTGGATGGACCCCCTTCTGAGGCGTTCTAACCGCTGCTCCCCTCACCGCCCTCTGTCAGCCTTCAAACAGTTACCAAGATATTGATGCCCCCCCCCACCTCTAAGAGCAGTTTGGATGATTTCTAAAAGGACTGTTGGGCTGTGGACTATCCAAGTCATCTCCCTGTTTGCCACTCTGAACATTGTTTTGGGGACTCAGGACTGAAACAGCTGGACTGAAGCCTCCTATGCCTGAATTCTCCTCTCTGTCTCAGGGGCTCAGATCCGCCTAACGGCCTTCAGGGCCAGCTGGGCGCGGTGCCCGCTGCAGTACTCCAGGGTTATAGGACCGGATCTGACTCCTGCTAAGGATGGGACCTGTGCCTCCTCGAACAATCCTGCTTCCACACCAACAAATCCTAACTGGCTTGAGATGAGGCCTAGAGACACAGGGACCAGGCACAGCTTCCCTCTGGTTCCCTCCCTCTACGGCTCCTCCCCTGGGTCACTCTTTCCTCCTTATTACCCGCACACCTGCGTTTTCCCCTGTCTGTTAAATGTTTCACTTTCTGAGCTTCACCCTGGACCCGGACAAATGTTCCACGTCAGCTCTCTTGCTAGCTCATACTCCATTCGCTCCTGATGCAACTGCACCAGACCTTTTAGATGCCGTGGAGAAACTGACTGAAAGGGACCTTCATCCCTCTCACCTCAGGCCAGATACAATCCTTTACGTTCACCCTCTAGTCTCTCCTGTCCCCTTCTTTTGGTGCCCTCTACCTCCCTGCCACTTCTGCTGGCTCATCTGTTGCAACAGGCCTGGCAAGGGGACCACTAGGTGCATGATCCATTGCACCTAGTCAAGTTAATACCCTCCCGCCACCACACGACCAGAGGACCACCTCTTCAATGGACCCAGAACTGCTCTTTCTGACAAAGACCCTCCTTGGCATAAAACAGTTATAACACCCCTGTCCTGCATTTGTATATCCTTTCAGAGTTGGGATGACAGTTTCCTGCTGAAGGACGACACGTCCCAGCTTCCTTTGCAGAGTTCAGAAGTCATTCCTGCCCCTGTAAGGGGCCGCGACCCATCTTCTTCTGAAGGCATTTTGACCTTCCACATTCTTGGATGGAAATGATGCCCCTCTCAGTGAGTAAACATGGTCCCACCTGAGGTCAGACCAAGTCTCCCTTTCTTTTCCCCTTCCATCTCCCTACCGCAGCTCTTTAATAACCTAACAGCCACTACTTTCTGTATCTCTCCCTACAGCCAACTGCCTACCTCTGGAAAATGGGGCATCTAGTTCCCTCATAACACATACCTGTAACACGTATCAAAGCCCCCATGATAGCTCCTAGGTTCTTTTGACCCACAAAACTACTAACTACAACCCACATCTACTCTTAATTTCCATCTGATCCAGCCTACAGACTCCCTCCTGTAGGACCCAGGGCAGCTTGGTGCACACCTTCCAAGACAGGCTCTATCAACCAACAGGAATGTAGGCCTGAGTCTCAGTTTACCCTAAGGCAATACATGGCTCCAAGAAAGACCACAAACTGAGACCACCCAACTCCACCCAGGAACAGACCATCCAAAGGAAATTCCAACTATTGTAAATAGGATCACTTGATGTCCCTTAGCCCAGCACACCCCCATCCCCTTTTTGCCAGGGCACCCCTAGACTAATGTCAGCCAATAAGGGGTCCTGAACCTTAAAAATCCTCTGCTATTATAAAATCCCCACCCCAACTGTACTCAGGGCTCTCCGATCACACCAATAAGTGGGGCACACAGAGAGTCTGGGTTTGTGACCTTGTGTAAGAATAAAGGGTTAGATAACTTGTTTAAAATGCTTTAACTAAATAGGCCTGTTTCCAACATGGCATCTCAACTTCAAAATCCACACCTCTAACAGCCTGTGCCACTGCATTTCAGTGCGACCTTAATGACACAGGTGTATTGCTCACGTGGTTTACCTGGAGAGTCTTTTGTCTTCGGAGCTTCCTATCCTGTCACTGATTCCTGGGGGATCCTTGTCTTAGTTTAGGTTTTTATTGCTGTGAAGAGATATCATGACCATGGCAACTCTACATAAATGAAAATATTTGGTTGAGGGGGCTCATTTACAGTTTCAGAGGTTCAGTCCTTTATCGTCATGATGGGGAGCATGGCACTGTGCAGGCAGACCTGGGGCTGAAGCTGAGTCCTGCATCCTGACTCAGAAGCACCAGGAAGTTGACTGACTGTCACACCGAGGGAAGCTTGAAAAAAAAATACCACAAAAAAATACCCCATACATATACAATGACACACTTCCAACAGAAGGTGTGGCCCAGATTAAAAGTGTGCCCTCCAGCCTCAAGGTCTGGATTAAAGGTGTGTGTCATCTGGTCTTCTCCAACAAGGCCACACCTCCTAATAGTGCCACTCCCTATAAATTTATGGGGGCCAAATACATTCAAATTACCACAATCTTCACATAGGACAGTACCAGGGAGGTTGGGGTAGATGAGTCCAAAAGTGAGATGCTGTGCTCTGGGATTACAGGGGGAGCAAAGAGAGAAATGGTCTTCATAACAGGATCCAGTTATATGCCTGGTGGCTTCAGAATTTTTTCCAACTGAGAGAACTTTCTGGTCCCACCCCAAGGTATGTCACTGACTGTCTGGAGGTCATCTAACAAATGCTTTTATAGATGATTAGTGCCACCCAAAATGCTGACCTGTAATTGCCTCACAAATTAGTAACTGCCCCTGGTCACAGTAATTCGGCAAGCGAAGGTTCTTCTGGGTGAAGGATGACAAACACTTTCCATGGTAAAAGAATCAGGGCTGGTGCAGTGAGAGGAACATTTGGGGAGTCTCATCAGAGACTGGACCCTCAGCCTCACCCATTTCATTGCCCTTGAAACCTCCATGAGATATATGACTTCACTTGTTCAAGGTGCCACATTTGGTAAAATATACAGTCCTTACATTATGAATTTTCTTCAACAAATCTATCTAGGCTAGGCATCATGGGACTTCAAAGATAAATCACCTATGATCACTGCCTTGAAAATCCGGAGATTTATGTGAAAGCTAAGATGGTTCCACAAATCACTACTGCAAGGCAAGACATGGCAGTGAGTGGCCTGAGGGAGAGGGGAGTAAATCGATGTAGTGTATAAGAGAGAGTATTTCCTCTTGATGGTAATCAAAGGCTACCACGCCAAGAAGGTGGCTTGCTAAGCTAGACATCATCTCCAAGTCTGACCCACAGACATATGGGGAAGCAAAGAATAAAGACTTATGGCGGAGCAGCAAGCAAGCGTAGACACTGTGGCAAAATCTATTTGCTCCGGTTTGTCACAGAAGGGACTGACCACAATAAATGAGAAATGGGATTTAGAATACAGGCCAAGTCTAGATGATGGAGTGCTTTGTCAAGGAACACGAATTTCTCATCTTACTAAGCATATACCATAAGAGACCCTTACAAACTTCCTATAACTAGCCCCTCGCTCCAGGGATCAATATAATATTGATCTACCAGGTGACAATATTATATGCGAAGAGGGGTTTATGGTTTCAGGCCTGGGAAGCGATTATCTGATGAGCATTCTGTGTCTATGGATAAGTAAGAAACAAGAGGGCCCATTACTAGAAGCATTCTGTGTGTGCCTCATGCTTACGTAAGCTACAGATAAAGATCCCTAAGGAAGCCGGCTCAGGGCCATGGCTCCTTTGCCATAAATACCTGTAACCCTTCTTCCTGCTCCGCTCAACCAGCTCTTCTCTTTTGACCCTGCCTTGGACAACACAGGTCTGGAGAACTCCGCCTTTCTGTCAATTATGGATCGTGTTAGTATGCTCACAGGCAGTTTTCCAGAGCCCTGTCTCATTGTGCTGATTAAATCGACTGTGCTGACCCTGCTCCACTGAAGTCACAGGTAGGACAATTATGACAGATCTCCTCTGTCTCCTGTCTCTGATCTGAATCTATAGCTTGTTCAGCGAGCTTTCCTCTTCTTACGTCCTAGCTCCACCCAGACACGGATCTGAGAATTTTATCTGTTGGCCCAAGGAATATTGAATTTACTACTGCTACTTTAGACTCAGGACAGAATTGTCTTAACGCTAAGCTATACTGGCAGAATTTCGGTTGCATTTCTAGAATGTGGTGGAACTTTGGAAGCAGAGCTGAGAAGCCTGGATTTTAGCCCTGACTCTGCAGTCTCTTTCTGTAGAGGACTTCCATGGATCGTATGATGCCCATCGCCCATTTTGTTTTCTTATGAAAACATCTAACATTTCTAAGTCAAGAGGTTCTGGGGAGCTCATCCTAACTCAATCTCTAGGGCGATGATCTGTTTGGCTTCAGCTGGTCCACATATCTTCTCCCAGAGGCTGCAGTTCAGAGCTGTACCCTGCATCAAGATGAGAATTAGAGTAAAAAAGATGAACCTCTGGAGTCCTGCTTGAATTACTGATGAAAACAGTGTTCCAAGGAGGAAGCATAGAGTTCTGAGGTGCCTTAGGGTCCATGCTGATCCCACCATGAGGGAGGGAGAGAAACAGAGATGAAGAGGGAAGGGGGACTAATATTATTATCATTAGGTTTCAAATCTCATCTGAGTGGATGGGAGCTGTGTCTCTAAACCATAAAATTGTATGTGCCAATAATAAATTCATTTTGTCCCATGAGCCTGTTTGGAATGAGACTTAACTTTCTTGCAACTCAGTCATCTGAGCTGTGTGATGATTGGTGAGTTATGTTCCCTCAGAACTTTGGTTCCCTCACCTGTCTAATGAGCATCTAGGCTGCTGAGTTACATTCCAGAGTTTAGCTTGGAGTTCTCTGTGGGAAACCAACCAGTCTGTTTCGTCTGACAAGAAAGTCAGAAAAAAGAATTGATGACAAATTCTTTTAAGATTTCTGCTTTGGTAGATGTTGGTGGAAGTGGTCCATTCTTAGGGAATTCTACTTTTTAGTTGAGGCCTGAAGAATGGGAAATGGCGAGTCTGGCAAAAAAAAGTGTTTCCTCTCTGATTGGTAGAAGCATCCAAGAGTAAGCAAGAAATCTGGGACTAGATTGTCTTAACATCTGCAAAACATGATCACAAAAGCAGGCAGCTACCAGCCCTGGGGTACACATGCCTATTCCTTTCCTACATCTGCCCGCATAAGGCAGAGTCTCCCCACTTTGATTTAGGCATCTTACATTTGTAGTGTGACTGTGTATTCCTGGAGAGTGAAGTCTGGGTCTTAACTCAACTTCTCCATGGTGCCTAGTTTGGCGCTGTCTCTGTTCACAGTGAGCTAAGGCCAAGAGGCAGAATAAACTGAGAAACAACTGAAAGGCAGGGAGAGCACACTGAGTTCCTGCTAACAGGCCTCGGGTGAGAGATGAGAGGAAATGAAGCAATACAACTACATGTTGAGAGCTCCTGGGATGCCCGGATAAGGTGTTTGCTCCATGCACCACCTTGCTAGAGAGGGTTAAACAATGAGGCACTCAGAGACACGCCTATGCAGCCACAACCACACGCTCTCAGTCTCCCTGATGATCTAGGCTGGTGACAGACGATTTGACATGGAGAATTTGTGTGAACTGAAAACATATTTTTCTCTGAAGACAGCTTGAGAAGGTTCTGGCTTTTGCTTTTGGCACTCTTCCAAGAACAATCAATTTCCTCATTTTCCACCGGTGTGAACAATCAGGGAGCTGAGAGGAAAAAAGCAAAATCAGACAGGTATACATAGAAATGCACATATAATATGTATAAGGAAACACACGTACATATAGAAAAACACACACATAGGAATGAATACACACACACACACACACAAAATGTGCTTAGCCACTCTTCTGATTCATCATACACAAAAAACCAAATTCATCTTAATCTTCCCTCAAGCCTAATTTTTCTTATGACTCGTGCTTCTGTTTCCTTTTCCCAAATAAGTTATCAATATCTTTGCAGTATTGCATGCCCCCAACTAAGCATCCTGTGAGGCTTCACCTGCTGCCACTGCCTCCTCTTCAAGTCTGCAATCTTTAGGTTTCATCCTCATCATCTCTCCAAGAGGACTCTATGCTCGTGTTTTTGTTGAGGCTGTCTGAACAACGGTTGCTATCTCAACAGTGTGTGTTGATTTTGAAACAACTGCAAACTTTTAGAAAATTATGAAAACAGCATAAAATCCCTTTTGCACTCAATTCAGCTGAGAATAAGTTACCAAAAATGTAGCCTCATTACCTTCAAATAATGTAATTACTGTGAAATCTGCAATACAACATTACTTCCAGGAAATTAAAATGGATATATGATGGCACTGGGATAATCTTTTTGTACACAGTACAAAGATGTGTCTCTGTCCTTCCTCACCTGCCTAAGGAACCTTCTGTTTGGTTTAATAAAAAGCTGAACGGCAAATAGCTAAGCAGGGGAGAATAGGCAGGACTTCCAGACAGGAAGGTGGAAGATTCGCCAGCCAGACTCAGAGGAAGCCAGGTGTACGGTACTGAGGAGGTAATGAGCCATGTGGCAAATGTAGATTAATATAAATGGGTTAATTTAAGTTTTTAGAGATAGTTGGAAACATGCCTAAGCTAAGGCCAAGCTTTCATAATTAATAAATAGTTTCTGTGCCATTATTTGGAAGCTGACAGTCCAAAGAAAGACCTGTTACATGACAGGGCAAGAGAGATGGCTCAGAGATTAAGAGCATTAATTAGTTCCTCTTCCAGAGGACCTGGGTTCTAGTCACAATGCCGACATCTACAGCTGACAAAAACCTGAAACTCCAGTTCCAGATGATCTGATTTCCTCTTGTAGTCTCTGCTAACACCTTCAATCACAAGCAAATACCACCTTACAGATCACACACACGCACACGCACACGCACACGCACACGCACGCGCACACACACACACACACACACACATACACACACACAGAGAAAGACACAGAGAGAGAAAGAGAAAGATAAAAATGGACAGGACTACAACCTGCAATCCAACCCACACAGCTCTTCAGTGTTCCAGTGCTCGGGTGGTGGGCAGACACAGCTGAGCTACACGCTGCACTTAATCGCAAGTTTGTTCAGCCTATGACAGGGCCGTCTTCTCCTGATTTTTCTGACCTTAACAGTCTTGAAGACTGTAGGCTGCTTGGTGGGTGACTCAGTGTGCTGCTGCAGCCTCACAAGTAGATGACTTTCCTGTCGTCGGCATGACATGACAGAAGCAACAGGATGCGCTTCTCCTCAATTTCAAGTTGTTATCTTTGATCACTTAACAAGGAGCTTTTATTCAGCTGAATAAAAATTTTCTCCTTTACGGTTGACAATCTTTTTCTTCTTTGTTTTTTTTTTGGGAGGATAATCAGTTTTATTAAAATTACAGAACACTTAAAATTAAAGAATACAATGCACAATACATTTGTGTTTTTATTGTCTAACTTAAAAAAGATGTTTTCAACCACAACAACCACCAAGTTATACCTCAAATGAGTGTGCTGTGCAGCTCCCAAGTGCTTTCTAACCTCACTACCAGGAGGCCGGGGCAGAGGTAGGGTACAAACATCCCTTTGGGTAGGTGGCTTGTTCCTACTCAGACCGACAATTTTTCTTCTTCCTATTGTGACTCTCAACTGCTCTTCTCAGGCCTTCATCCAAGATGAGGTCCATGTTTGTGTGGCTGCAGCCAATTCCAGGAGAGCCAGCCTTGGTTCACTCATCCCAGAATTTGTTCACAGTGGCTTCCTCTTCACAGGTGTGACCACACACTATTAATGACTTCCTCTTCATAGGTGTGGCTACACGCTAGTAATGACTTCTTCTTCACAGGCATAACCACACTATTTTTCTTTTCCAGCTGTGGGTTCTGGGGCAGAAGAAGTTGGTCTGGCTCTTGGTTACAGTCATATCTTCATCAGCTCCCTCTGTCCCATTGGCCCCTCTGTCCGCATGCATACCATATTGCTTCTTCAGTTCTTTTAGCTGTTGCTTAAACTGTATAATGTTTTCATTGTTGTCAATGAAATTGTCAGCCTCAGAATTCTTACCTGTAAAGCCAACACTTTCTTCTCTAATAGTAAGTCTAAATCCTTTCTTCTTCTTTGACACGATTTATTGTAGACTGGATAGCGTTAATGTAGGGATTTGGTTCAAGATCCACTTTAACAAATTCAGCCATGGTCTTGTCCATACTTGGTTCACTACTCAGCTCAGCCAGTCTCCACAAGAAGGAAAGCAGCGCCAGGGGGTCCACTCTGGAGCTGAGGCAGGGTTGGAAAGTTTTGAGGAGGAGAAGGAGGACTCAACACCCCTAAGGGATGTGAAGTGAGTTTATACTGGAGCGCCCTGGCATTTTGAAATTGTTATCTCACTGCCTGACCTAGCTCAGTGCTATCCACCTGAACATTATTACACTCAGAGGCCCCAATTCCTTTCCTTTGTTCCCTTCCACACTGACTTTTCTCTCTCTGGAAGGGAAGGAATGACACTTTGAAACTACATAAATACTTTGCTTTCACCTTTCCGTTTTCTCTTTCCACCAGTATGGAGTTGTAGATTCTGGTTTTAACCAGTTAGACTCTTGCTATGATCTATTTTGAAGCTCAGCTACTCTAAATTTGATTAGCTGTGGGCCTTTCGTGCTGGATTCTGTACTTTTGATATGACTCATTGATTTTTCCAGCATACTCTCACTTTCTGGTATAATATCTAGGCTTGCCTATCTCAGCTCTAAAAGAAATAATTTCTGTGAGGTGCCTTTTATTGAAGAACTACATTTAGAAATCCAGATCTATACTGTGGGTATGCTCATTAGGGTTACATTGGCGACACTCACAGGTGCTCTCAGTGGGCGAGCGAAAGGCTGTGTGTAGGGATGCTGAAAATCACAAGTTAACCACAGCATTTTCAGTTTGTTATGTTTTTCTCCCTTGTCAGTTTTGTTACAGTTTTCTCCCTTTGCATATTTGTAAATCTCTGACCATTTAGAGACTAGTCTTCCAGGTTGGAGGATATAGCTCAGTGATAGAGCAATTGCTCAAGATGTGTGAGGTCTCACATTCTATGTCAGAGAGAGAGAGAGAGAGAGAGAGAGAGAGACTTGTATGCAGTTGTCCTTGCTGTATTTATTTCTCAGTCCCTGTGTGTGTGTCCTATCACCCTTGCTGGTGCCCTGCATCTAACACAGGCATCTTAGTCTCTGTGACCCCCATCCTGGGTTACTGCCCTGCTGTATCTGAGGTGTCATTAACCTCACTCATCTGGACATGACTTCCATTCTGGCTGGAGCCTGTGAGGTTATGCTTTGTACCCTGCCAGGCCAAGTCCTTCTGAACTGAGACACACTGAGCTGAGACGTCTCCTGTGCATGTGTCCTTTTCATCCCCAGCGGCTCTGAAATGCCACGCTGTCCCTTAACAAGTGCTCTGTCTTTCTTGGGCACAGCACAGGCCCTCCATGTGCCTTGATGGAATGTCTCAGGTGATCTTTTGTCTATCCCTCCTCTGAGCTCTGGACTCCTTTCTATTGCTCAAAAAGCTCTCATAATAAATACCCTCTGTTTACAAACCTTTTGGAATGATCCTCTTCATTTTCCTTCCTTCCTTCTTTCTTCCTCCCTCCCTTTCTCCCTTCCTTCCTTTCTTATTGAAATAAATTTGGTTTCATACAATATATTCTGTTCCCTCAACCTTCTAAGTCCATACTTTTTATTTTTAAGAAACAATTTTTAAAAAACTGCAAAAAACAAGACACACACATGCAATCAGAAACAGAAGGGGAAATACACAAGCAAAAGACTACCAACGCAGTGAATGCCAGAGAAAAACTGTATAAGAAAAAGTCTACAAAATACCATTGAGTTCTTTTTTGCATTAGCTATCTGCTGCTGAGCATAGGGCTACCCTGGAGTGTGATTAATATACCCACTGAGACTCCATTAGAGAGGACTGATTTTTCTTGGCCAGTAGGTATCAATTTGCAGATGGCTTCTTGATTAGGAGGAGGAGCCCTTTTCTACTTCCTCCTTCAACACTGGAACCCCATCTGACTCGAAACTCCACAGGCCCTGTGCGTGCTGCCCTGGTCCCTGTGAGTTCCTGTGTGCATCAGTGCTGTTGTGTCCCGAGGACAGTGTTTCCTTAGCCATCCATCATCTCTGCCTCTTACAATCTTCCTGTCTCCTCTTCTGCGTAGGTCCCTGAACTTTGAGGGTTTGATGAAGGCACCCCATCCAGGACTGGGTGCTCCAATATCACTCACTTTCTACACATTGTGCAGTTGTAGGTCTCCATGTTAGTTCCCCATCTACTGTAGGAAGAAGCGTCTCTGATGATGGCTGAGTAAGGCACTGACCTATGGGTAATTAGCAGAATGTCATTGGAAGTCATTTAATTGCTATGTTCCTTGACCACAATAGTGTCTGGTTTTCCTCTAAATCCCTAGCCTATTCATTCTCGGGTTCTTGGCCACCCTAACAGTGTCAGGCATGGGTTCCATCTCACAAAGTGGGAAGTAAATCTAATCAGAGAGTGACTGATTATTTTCATAACATTTGTGCCACTATGGTTCTGGAGTGCCATGTAGGCAGGTCACCATTGTAAGTTTCAGGGTTTGTAGCTGGGTTGATGATTCCCTTTTTCATTTGGTAGTATGCAAAGTACCATGAAAACTAGAAAGAAGGGGTGATGCCTCTAATCAGGTACCTGCTCGACTTTTCCATGTTCAATGAAATATGTAAATGTTGTCTTCAGCAATAGGGCTTTCCATTATTGAGCAACCAATAGCCTGAGATGTTTGGAGGTTTCAGTGGGACCCCTTTGGCCCATGACTCAACTGAATGCAATCTTGGCACTGGAGAGTTATCCATTGATGGTGGAAGTGCAAATTTGTACAGCCACTATGTAATTCAACATGGTGGTTCATTGGGAAGCTGGGAATAGATCTACTTCAGCTACAGATCTATCTCCAGCTGTACCAGTCTTGGACATGCAATATCCTACCACGGAGATGCTTGTTCATGCATGTTCATTGCTGCTCTAGTCATAATAGCCAGAAACTAGAAACAGCCTAGATGTTCATCAGCTGATGAATGGATAAGGAAAATGTAGTTCATTTACACAATGGAATACTACTCAGCTTTTAAAACATGAAATCGTGAGTTTTGCAGGTAAATGGCTGAAGCTAGAAAAAAATTATCTAGACCCCCAAAGACAAATATTACGTTTTCTCTCAGATGTGGCTGTTAGTTTTTATGCCTTCACTATACATGTTACAGTCCATACAGCCACAGAGGTTAGGTACCTAGTAAGGGACTAGGTGGGAGAAGAAGATCTCCCAATGAAGGGGAAATATAGTATATTGTTATAGAGAGACACAGGGGAGACTGGAGTGGGAGGATTAAATGGGGAGGTGACAGAAGAAAGGGGTATGTTTACCACTTTGCCTTCACACGGTTTATAGTTCTCCTCTAGTGGACTATGTAGCGTTTTAAACTACGCCTCATGTTCCCTAAGTGTGCCTCACACTGGTTGAGATCTGGATATGGAATTCTTCAGCCTGTCCACCTTAAGGACATAGTCCCAAATTCTTGCCCAACCCAGCATCTGTCATCCTTATCATCTCCATTTAAATGTTCCCTCTCTGAAACATTTCTGTACACTCAGGTTCCAAATTCAGTTACAAAAACCCTCTTAGTTCTTTTAATGATTATATTCTTATAAATGAAATTAAATTGGTCTTGAGGTCAATCCTCTATGAGTCAATGCATCCCCTGAGAGTAACTAGTTCATTCTCAGGGTTCAGACTTTTTTAAATAAAAAAATTTTCATACAAGTAATTTTATTGTGTATTCTCCTCCCCCAATACCACCCAGATCCTCCCCATCCAACTTTATGTTCTCTCTCTCTCTCTCTCTGTCTCAAACAAACAACAAAAAAATAAGAAATACACACATGCACATAAAAACACAAAATCTGAGATTAAAATAAACAGGCAAATGACTAATAAGACAAAGAATCTAAACAAAGCTATATGAGACAAAACATCTGCAGAAATACCACTGAGTTCATTTAGTTTTAACCGTCTACTCTTGGGCATGAAGTCTGTCTTGATGTATGGTGAATATGAGACTCCATTAGAAAAAAACAAAACCGAGTCTTCCTTTGCAGCAGAGCTTCTTGGTGAGGTGTAAGAAGCTTTCCTCTCTCGGTGCTAGGGTCCCATCTGGTTTGCACCTGTGCAGGCTGCCACAGTCCCTGCAAGTTCATATGTGCAACAGGCTTGTGTCTGGAGGACATGTTTCCTTGGAGTCACTGCTTACCTCTGTCTCTTACAATACTTCTGCCTCCTCTTCCACATAGATTCCTGAGCCTTGACAGGAGGGATTTGATGGAGATATCCCATTTAAGACTGTGTGTTCCACATCTCCCATGCTCTGCTTGCTGAGCATTGGGACTTCTTGATGCTTCCACTCCATGACATACGGCAGCTCCTGAGCATCAGCACCCTCATCATTGAGCCCGGGTGTGCTGCTTTATTTGTTCATCAGCTACATAAAGATCAAATCTGATCCCTTTAAAATTAAGATATTCTGAGCATTTGGACAAGTTTAGGCTCCACTTTCACTTTCAGCTTTTTAACAGGAAGTTCTTGACTGATCTCTTACGTCATCGTCTTCATGTTTTATCCAAAAGGGCTGTATTCAGGTAGAACATTGTGTAAGTACACCAAAGGGCCATCCGACAATTTTATGAATTTGATCACTTGGAGTTTGGGGGCTTGGGATTATTAAGATCAATGCAAATACCACCACCTTGTTATTTCATAGGTTTAAGGAGCTCCAGACTCTCTTCCTGATCTTCACGTACAAGTCCCCAGATCTGCTAGTTTTCTTCCAGCATATGCTCGGCTCTGCTATCAATAAAGTATGCAGAGAACACTGGGAAGAGGGACTTTTTTCTCTTTTTTTAACATAATTTTTTTCCTAATAAAAATTTTACAGGACTGGTTCTTCTCCTTAGAGAAATGAGTTCAGGACTCAGGAGAGCAGCCAATGGGGGCCAGAGCAGAGAGCAGGGCCCCAGGATTCTTAAAGGTCCAGCCCAACCTGCTGTGGCTCCACAAGCCCCTGTGATGCAGGCTCCATGACTAGTCCCTCAGACTCCAGCATGATTTACTGAGTGTTACCATGTACTGGATTCTACACATGAGTCCTCTGAGGTCCATAAGTACACATAATTCAGTCTATGACAGTCATCCCAATGCTAACTTTTTGAAAAAAAAAAGTGTGCATGCCTTTAATCCCAGCACCTGATAGGCACAAATACGTGGATCTCTGTGAGTCTGAGGCCAGCCTGGTCTACATAGAGTTTCAGGGCAGCTGAAAGTAGTGAGACCCTGTCTTTTTAAAATAAAATGGTGGGGGGAGGGGCACACATATAGTTGGAAGCAAACTTCAAGCATACTTCAAATTTTGCAATTGATCTAGTAATATTTTCAGGCAAGTTATGCAACGTAACACTTTCTTGTGATAAGGCACAGTGCAACTGCTGCTGCTGGCAAGCCATACGATCATGATGCATTCCTAAGCTATCGTGCTTGATAGGATAGTTGCATTCTGATCTATATTTTCAACTCATGATGTCTTTGTTATGATTCAACCTAATAGTAATTTCGAAGCATATGTAGAAACATGATGTGGGATTCCCCTCTGTATGCCGTGAATATCTTTGGTTAATAAAGGAACTGCTTTGGGTCTATAGCAGAGCTATAGGGGAACAGAGCTAGGTGGGGAAAACTGAACTCAATGCTGGGAGAAAGAAGGGCAGAGTCAGAGAGAAACTATGTAGCCCAGCCAGAGACAGATGCCTGAACTTTGCTTGGTAAGCCACTGCCATGTGGAGATATACAGCTTAATAGAAATGGATTAAATTAATATGGAAGAGTTAGCCAATAAGAAGCCATAGCTAATGGGCCAAGCAGTGATTTAAATAATATGGTTTCTGTGTGATTATTTCAGGGCTGAGCAGCCAGGAACCAACAAGAGGCTTCTTCCAACATAAACAGGTGGAAAGTAGTCAGGACCTTGGTTACTTAGAAAAATGAGCATTAAAATCACAAGGCAGTGTCACTGTATACTGGTTAGAAGTATTGGAAAATGGCAAAGGCTCTGGCAAAGATGTGAAACAAAAAAGTGCAGCTATCTGTATTCATGTTCTGTACATAGATGTATTTTTATATTTGAGAAAGAATGAGAGAGGGGAGGAGATAATAGGACACAGAGAGGGAGACAAAGAGATTTCCTAATACATTCTTTACATATAGTAAAATGTATTCTTCTTAGTACTCAATTCTGTGTTTGGACAAAAGCTTATAGTCATAATTACCACAACGCTACTTCCAGAAACTACTGGTCTGTGTGTCACATAGACAGAGCCGTGTGCATGGAGTTATATATGCTATGAGCTTGTTTGTATTCAGTTAGATTAATACATTCAACACTAGGTCACATTGTTGTGGGGATCAGTGGCTATTCCTTAAAAAATTATTACCTTGTGTGTGTCCTATTACATGTATATGGAGGTCAGAGAATAGCTTGTGGGAGTTAGTTCCCTCCTTCCACCACGTGGGACCTGCAAATCACTCAGGTTTTCAGATTGATGGCAGGCACTTTCATGTGATAAGATGTCTCATCAGCCCTTTCATTCTTTGTTGATGAGTTAGTGTGTGGGGTAATAATTTTTCAGTCGTATCTTTATCTGTTGAAGTTTCACAGTTTTGATGATTGTGAGGAAAAGCAGTATACAAGCACTATTCATTATTCTATTTTAATTATTCATTCCGATTTGATGAGATGGACACCTAGGAGCAGACATTGTGGGTCACGTGACAGGTGATGTTAAGGCCATTGCTCAGTTGCTTTCTGACCAGGTTTAACTATTTTGCATTTCACTCTTCAACCTTGCCAGCTTGAAAGAAATTCTGCAGCCAGTGAGATGGCTCAGGATAACGGCACTTGTCCTCACACTTGACAAGGTGAGCCCAAACCCCGAGACTCAGGAAGAAGAAGGAGAGAATCAATCCTGTGGGTTGTCCTCTGACCTCCAGGAATGCATCGTAGCTCAAGGATACACATGCTAAAATAAGTATGTAGTGGTGTTTTGCCCCTGACTTTTGTCTACATTTCTCTCAAGATAGAGTATCTACAGCTCTAGAGGATCCGATCCTCTTTGCTAGGCACTGTACTCACTGGGTTACAGACACACACATAAAGACACAGTTGAGCCCTTTTGTCTGCGAGGTCCTTGGTCCATCAAGAGTTCCTGCTCCTGTACTGAGGAGACCCATCAAGAGGGGTAAGTGTGTGCCCACCCGGCTGGACGGTCCCAGGAATGGAGTACAGGCCCCCTCCATTTCTCTGAACTGTTTCTGGCCATTCAGCGGGGTGTTTCCCCGGCTACTGGCTTTCTCTAGTCACCCCATCCCATCTTGCCCCCAAGCACTCCTTTCCATCTGCGGGGTCCTTAGATCCACCAGCACAGCCTGCTTCAGGGCAGAGGAGATCTGAGAGCCAGCTCCAGTGCTGAGGATTCCTAAGAGAGGGCAGACCAAGAAAATCAAAACACAAAACATACAGAATAAAGAAAGAATATTAAGAGTTGCAAAGGAAAAGAGTCAAGTAACATATAAAGGTAAACCTATCAGAATTACACCTGACTTCTCAATGGAAACCATGAAAGCCAGAAGGTCTTGGATAGATGTGCTGCAGACACTAAGAGACCATGGATGCAAGCCCAGACTACTATACCCAGCAAAGCTTTCTTTCACCATCGATGGAGAAAACAAGATATTCCAGGAAAAAAATTTTTAAACAATACATAGCCACAAACCCAGCCTTACAGAAAGTACTAGAAGGAAAACCTCAACCCAAGAAAGCCAACAACAACCACAATAGCACAGACATCTGACAACCCTCCACCAGCACAACTCAAAGAAGGGAAACACACAAACACTACCACCAAAAAAATAACCGGAGTTAACAACCACTGGTCATTAATATCACTTAACATCAATGGACTCAATTCACCTATAAAAAGGCACAGGTTAAGAGAATGGATACGAAAACAGGATCCAACATTCTGCTGTTTACAAGAAACACACCTCAACCACAAAGACAGACATTACCTCAGAGTAAAGGGCTGGGAAAAGGTTTTTCAATCAAACGGACCTAAGAAACAAATGGGTGTGGCTATACTAATATCTAACAAAATTGACTTCAAACTCAAATCAATCAGAATAGATGGAGATGGGCACTTTATACTCATAATAGGAACAATTCATCAGGATGAAGTCTCAATCCTGAATATATATGCCCCTAATATAAAAGCACCCACATATGTAAAAGAAACATTACTAGAACTCAAAGCACACATCAAACCCCACACACTAATAGTAGGAGATTTCTCTCACCAATGGACAGGTCAACCAGACAGAAACCTAACAGAGAAATAAGAGAACAGAGAAATAACAGAGGTAATGAGTCAAATGGACTTAACAGACATCTAGAGAACACTCCACCCAAATAGGAAAGAATATACCTTCTTCTCAACATCTCATGGAACCTTCTTGAAAATTGATCACATACTTGGTAACAAAGCAAACATCCACAGATACAAAAAAATTTTAGTAACCACCTGTGTCTTATCGGATCACCATGGAATAAAATTAGAATTTAACAACAGTTCTACCCCCAGAAATCCTACAAACTCATGGAAACTGAACAGTCAACTACTGAACCACCCATGGGTCAGGGAAGAAATAAAGAAAGAAATTTAAGTTTTCCTTGAATTCAACGAAAATAAAGACACAATATATCCAAACCTATGGGACACTATGAAAGCAGTGCTAAGAGGAAAGTTCATAGCACTAAGTGCCCACATTAAAAAAAAATGGAGAAAGCTCACATTAGAGACTTAACAGCACAGCTGAAAGCTCTAGAAAAAAAAGAAGCAGACTCACCCAGGAGGAGTAGAAGACAGGAAATAATCAAACTGAGGGCTGAAATCAACAAAATAGAAAGATAGAAAACAATCCAAAGAATCAATAAAACAAAGAGCTGTTTCTTTGAGAAAATCAACAAGATTGACAAACCCCTATCCAAGCTAATCAAAAGGCAGAGAGAGAACACGCAAATTAACAAGATCAGAAATGAAAAGGGGGACATAACAACAGACACTGAGGAAATTCAGAGAATCATTAGGTCTTACTACAAAAGCCTGTATGCCACAAAGTTGGAGAATATAAAAGAAATGGACAGTTTTTTAGATAAGTACCATATACCAAAATTAAATCAAGACCAGGTGAACAATTTAAATAGACCTATAAGTCGTGAGGAAATAGAAGCTGTCATCAAAAACCTCCCAACAAAAAGAGCCCAGGACCAGATGGTTTTAATGCGTAATTCTACCAGAACGTCCAAGAAGAGCTGATACCTATACTCCTTAATGTGTTTCACATAATAGAAACAGAAGAGTCATTGCCAAACTCTTTTTATGAAGCTACAGTTACCCTGATTCCAAAACCACACAAAGACTCAACTAAGAAAGAGAATTACAGACCAATCTCACTCATGAACATCGATGCAAAAATTCTCAATAAAATACTGGCAAACTGAATCCAAGAACACATCAAAAAAATTATCCATTATGATCAAGTAGGCTTCATCCCAGAGATTCAGGGCTGGTTCAACATATGAAAATCTATCAATGTAATCCATCATATAAATAAACTGAAAGAAAAAAACCATATGATCATTTCATTAGATGCTGAAAAAGCATTTGACAAAATTCAACACCCCTTTATGATAAAGGTCTTGGTGAGATTAGGGATACAAAGATCATATCTAAATATAATAAAAGCAATATACAGCAAGCAAACAGCTAACATCAAATTCTCAACAGAAAAAGTTCGAATGGCCAAAAGATACTTAAGGTCATGTTCAACTTCCTTAGCGATCAGGGAAATGCAAATCAAAACAACTTTGAGATACCATCTTACACCTGTTAGAATGGCTAAAATCAAAAGCACCAATGATGGCCTATGCTGGAGAATGTGGAGTAAGGGCAACACCCATCCCTTGCTGGTGGGAATGCAAACTTGTGCATCCGCTTTGGAAATCAGTGTGGTGGTTTCTCAGGAAATTGGGAATCAACCTACCTCAGGATCCAGCAATACCACTCTTGGGAATATACCCAAGAGATGTCCAATCATACTACAAAGCATTTGTTCAGCTATGTTCATAGCGACATTATTTGTAATAGCCAGAACCTGGAAACAACCTAGATGCCCCTCAATGGAAGAATGGATAAAGAAAGTGTGGCACATCTACACACTAGAGTACTACTCAGAGGTAAAAAAAACAATGACATCTTGAATTTTGCATGCAAATGGATGGAAATAGAAAACACTATCCTGTGTGCGACAACCCAGACCCAAAAAGATGAATATGGTATGTACTCACTCATTAGTGGAGTCTAGTCATAAACAAAGGACATTGAGCTTATAGTTCACAAGCCTAGAGAAGCCAAATAGCAAGGTGAACCCAAACAATAAAATATATAGATCCTCCTGGAAATTGGAAGCAGACAAGATCGCCAGGCAAAAGTTGGGAGCATGGGGGTGGAGGTAGGGGTGAGTGAGGTAGGGGGAGGGAGAAGGGAGAAGGGAAGGATTGGGGAGAGCTTGGGAGAGTGGGAGGGTTGAGATGGAGGAAGGGTGGATATAGGAGCAGGGAAGAAGATATCTACATTAAGGGAGCCATTTTAGGGTTGGCAAGAGACTTGGCTCTAGAGGGGATCCCAAGTGTTCACAGGGATGTCCCCAGCTAGGTTCTTGGGCAGCAGAGGAGAGGGTGCCTGAACTGGCCTTGCCCCATAATCACACTGATGATTATCTTGAATATCACCATAGAATCTTCATCCAGCGATGGATGGAGATAGAGACAGAGACCCACATCAGAGCAATGGACTGAGCTCCCAAGGTCCAGTTGAAGAGCAGAAGGAGGCAGAAGATGAGCAAGGAAGTCAGGACCGTGAGGGGTTGGTCCACCCACTGAGACAGTGTGCCTGATCTAATGGGAGCTCACCAAATCCAACTGGACTGGGACTGAACGAGCATGTGATCAAACCGGACTCTCTGAATGTGGCTGACAATGGGGGCTGACTGAGAAGCCATTGATAATGGCTTGGGACTTGTTTCTACTGCATGTACTGGCTTTTTGTGACCCTAGTCTATTTGGATGCACACCTTCCTAGGCCTGGATGGAGGGAGGAGGGCCTTGGATTTCCCACAGGGTAGGGTACCCTGCCCTCTCTTAAGGCTGGAGGGGGAGGGAGGAGGGTGAGTGGGAGAGCGGGAGGGGAATTGGAGGAGGGTAGGAAGTGGAAATTTTTAAATGGAAAAAAATAGGAATAAAGCCTAATAGTTGAAAAAAAAAACAAAACAAGACACAGTTGAAAATAAATCTTTTTCTTTCTTGTATGATTGCTTCTGACAGCTTTATATTTTTAGATTGTACAGTTTTACTTATAACCCATCCATATATTTATGTATACAATATGAAGTACATATTAAGGTTTGAGCATCTGGGTTTTGTTTTGTTTGATGCTGTGACAAAATATCTGAGAGAAGCAGTGTAAGAGGGGAAGATTTATTTAGGTTCATGGTTTTAGAAGTTTTATTTATGGTTGCTTGGCCTCATTGCCGTTGGCTGGGGTTGATGTGGGATTACCCTTTGTATGATGTGAATATGTTTTATTACCATTGGTTAATAAAGAATCTGCTTTGGGCCTATGGCAGGGCAGAATAAAGCCAGGTGGGAAATCTGAACAGAGATACAGAGAGAAAGTAGGCAGAGTCAAAGAGACATCATGTAGCTGTTGAAGGAGAAAAACACCTACCAGTAGGCCACAGCCTTGTGGTGATACATAGATTAATAGAAATGGGTTAATTTAAGATATAAGAGTTAGACAGTAACATGCCTAAGTCATTGGCCAGGCAGTGCTATAATTAATGTAGTTTCTGTGTGATTGTTTCAGGTGTGGACAGCTAGAAAATGAAGAAACAGCCTCTATCAACATAATGGCAACCAATGTAATCTGGGCCAATTACATTCAAATAAAACCTGAGAGAGCTTGGGAAGTAATTCTAGACACAAAAGAACAGAGCTAAGCATGGCTTTTTGGTAGCAGCATTTTCTCAGGTGGGCTCTGTTTGCTAGAAGCAAGTAGAGGTACAATTCTTTTAAGAGAAGGCTTCCTGACTCATCAGTAGAAACAAAAACTATGTGACTCCTTTAAGAAGGCTTCCTGGTTCATGCTAGTTGTTGTTGTATGAACAGCTCTGGCTCTTTCAGGAGTCTGAGCACTTGAAGGGGGTTTGTAGGTAGCATGCTTTAAGTTACTTGGTGGCAGCATGGGCCAACTGCTTCCCAGAGTTGAGGTGGTGGTAACAACTCCCATCGGGCGGTCCCAGATTTAGCGGTACAGGTACCTCTGCAATATTGAAAGGCTGAGAGAGGTGGAGCCAGCATCCAGGGCCTCTGTGACCACACTACCTACCATTTTAAAGCACTCCTGGTCAGAAAATAATTACAGATACACAATAAAGACAGATTGAGACAGAAAAAAAAAAACTCTGAAAGGGTCACAGTGTGTTTAAAAAATGTATGTAGGCTTGAGAGAGAAAAAGAGTGTGGACAGTTATAAGAACAGTAAAGTTTTTAAAGAGACAGAATACAGGCAGTCATAAATTAAAGGAGTAAAAAATAATAATAAGCAATATAAAGATGGAATATATACAGAAAGTCTGGATTATATATGTTATTGTGTTTTCTTTGAATTTTTGACTACAGAGAGATATTTGATTCTGGGGGCTGCTAAGGTAAACCAACACATATATTTTAAAGGTATCTTGACTTCAAAATTTGGTAAGGATAAGTTGCTTTGGAAAAGAGGTTCTGCTTTTGTTTTCACAGAGGATGAAAACCTGTGGCTCCCTTCCAGACTAATGTTGTTTAATGGACCTAGACACCCTGAAAGGTCTCTGTGAACCCCCTAAATACTTCACCCAACAAAAAGCAAGATGCAGTTTGGAAAAAACTATGCCCAAATTCCCAAATATTATTTATAAATGTTTGTTTTCATTTAAAGAGGAATATGATATAGAGGTGAATACTTTGCATTGGTATGGATCTTGGTCCATTGATACAAATTTAAGGCCAATTTTGTTATATGTATATTTCTGTTCTTGATTAAGGTATTGTGTTTGTGCAGCCAATTTTAAAATGTAATGTATAATTACGAAATGCTGTTAATATATAGTCATCTATAGTAGCCAAGCTTGTAGTCATGTTAGTTATGTTTTCTAGATGTACAAAGACATATTTTAGAGGGATAGGTATTCTTCAAACCTTTCAAAGACTTATAGAATATGACATTTAATTGTTTTAAGAATGTAGACTTTTCTCAACAATGAGACACATCTGTTCCTAGTAGCACCAATCTACTTCAAGAGAATGATGGGCATCAAAGAGGCTCCTTATGGAGTTTTTTTTTTTTTTAGCTATTTGGTCAAGAAACTGTTCTTGCTCAGACTGCATGATGGTATGCTGTATGAACTGGACATGCAGGACCCACAACAAAATGACTGCTGAACTTTCCTAAAGGTGAGACAGTCCTTTGGTGTTCATGCTTTATGAAAGAAACTGCCAGATATTCTGCAGGACACAGAAGAAAGCAATTGAAGGACTTTGCCATTACAAGGTAGAACATATCTTCAAATTTTGTGCTTCATGGAAAAGTCTGATGGATACTATGGGCCTGTTGGCTGAAGATGGATGCCCCAGTGTTACAAAAGAACTTTAGGTGACTGTTCAGGCAACAAGATGTCTCTGTCAATTCTAGAGTTTTAGAAATTGCTTACAATTCCTGTTAACTAAGGTAATATTATATCTTCTGGGGTCTTTGAAGAATTGAAGAAAGATAGTTATGGCTTTCATTAGTTATAAGAAAAGATAAAATAGATATAAAACTTTAGAATCACAAAGATAGAATAAATAATAGAATATTTTTCTTAATTTGTCAAATGTAAATGGATTAAATATTGTAATTATAATTCTTGCTTGATACCTGTTTTACTATATGTAATTTTCCTATGTTAAAGTTAAAATCTTTCTTTTCATTTAGACAGAAAAGGGAAGGAGATATGGGATTCCCCTCTATATTCTGGGAATATGTTTTATTATCATTGGTTAATAAGGAAACTTCTTTGGACCTATGGCAGGACAGAATATAGCCAGGTGGGAAATCTGAACAGAGGTATAGAGAGAAAGTAGGCAGAGTCAAAGAGATGCCATGTAGCTGCTGAAGGAGATAGATGTCTACCAGTAGGCCACAGCCTTGTGGTGATACATAGATTAATAAAAATGGGTTAATTTAAGGTGTAAGAATTAGCCAGAAACATGTCTAAGTCATTGTTCAAGAAGTATTGTAATTAATATAACTTCTGTGTGATTGTTTCAGGTCTGGGCAGCCGGAAAACAAATGAGCAACCTCCTAATACATGGGGTGACACAAAGCCCTGAGAGAAAGATAGCATTGATTTGGTCAGAGCCCTGGTGATCCCATCACCTTTTAGCAAATGGGTTTAATAGCTGAGGACCAAGCCTTTAATACATGTATCTTTTGGGAGCCTGCTTCATATTTAAGCCATGGTATTGGGTAAATATTAATTTCCAATAGTGTTTGCATAATGGAAAGAATATCAAACTGAAATATATCTCTGTATATTTAGAAAACCTAACTAACATGACTAAAAGTTTGATTATTGTAGATGATTATCTATTCTTCTGTATTTTTAAATTATACATTACATTTTAAACAAGCTGCATAAACATAATACCTTAAATAAGAGTAGAAATTTATATAGTAACAAAATTGTATCAATAGATCAAAATCCATACTAATGCATTTACCTCTATATCATCTCTCCATTATTTCTTTTCTTTCTTTCTTTTCTTGATGTGGGATTCCCCTCTGTATGCTGTGAATACCATTGGTTAATAAAGAAACTGCTTTGAGCCTATAGCAGAGCAGGGCAGAACACAGGTAGGTGGAGAAAAAAACCTGAATGCTGGGAGGAAGAAGGCGGAGTCATAGAGAAGCCATGTAGCCCCATTGGAGCCAGAAGGAACTTTGCCTGGTAAGCCACAGCCACATGGTGATACACAGATTAATAGAAATGGGTTAAATTAATATGTATGAGTGAGCAAATAAGAAGTTAGAGCTAATGGGCCAAGCAGTGATTTAAATAATATAGTTTCTGTGTGATTATTTTGGGAGTCTGGGCAGCCAGGAATCAACACACAACTTATTTCAACATTTCTTTCTTTCTTTCTTTCTTTCTTTCTTTCTTTCTTTCTTTCTTTCTTTCTTTCTTTCTTTCTTTCTTTTAGAAATCGACTATGACCATTAACCATTTATAACCAACCCTTTGAAAATGAAAACAAACAATTTATCAAACAATCATTTTGGGAATTTGGGTGTAGGTTTCTCCAAACTGTTTCCTGCTGTTTGTTGGGTGAAGTACTTTTAGGGTTTATGGAAATCTTTCAGAGGTTCTTGTTCCATCAAACCACATTAGCCTGGAAGGAATCCATAGGTTCTCATGTTTTGTGGAAACAAAAGCAGAATCTCTTTTCAAAATAACATATTCTTAGACTCAAATTTTCAACTCAAGATACCTTTAAAATATATATGTTGATTTAGCTTATCAACTCCTACAATGAAATGTCTCTCTGCAGTTAACTCATTCACAGTCAAAAAATTCAAAGAAAACATAATAATATACATAATCCAGACTCTCTGTGTATTTCCTGTCTTTACATGGCTCTTTTATACTACTTTTACTGCCTCTTTGTTTTATTTTTTAAAACTATTTCTTTCTATAACTGCTTATACCCATTTTTCTTAAGCCTATATACATTTTAAAAAATACTCAGTGACCCATTTATGGGTTTATTTTTGTCTGAATCTGTCTTTATTGTATATCTGTAATCGTTTTTTTGACCAGGAACACTTTTAAAATGGTAAGCAGCTTGGTCACAGTGGCCCTGAATGCTGGCCCTGCCTCTTTTGGCCTTTTAATATGGTAGAGGTATATTTACCAACAGCTCTGGGATCGCCAGGTAGCAGCTGTGCTCACCACCACAACTCTGGGAAGGAACATGCATCACATAAACCTTTTTTGTCGGAGTAAAAGCTAAATCTTCCATGTAGTGTACTGAGTAACCTGGAAATATCTCTGTGTATGGTGGCAGGAATCTGCCATGTTCTCCTTCTTGTGCACAGCTAGTTGACTTGATCCAGCTGGTTTACAAGGCAAGAAGTACTGAACTGCTGGTATGCTCTCAGTTACTGTCCTCCTAACACCGAGAGAGTATATAAGCACTCAGATCCAAAGTGGGTGGTGGGCCACGTGGATTAGCCCCACGTTGGGCTCCAGGTGTAGCTATAAATTTTTTCCATCCCATTGGCTTCCCTGGACTGGGTTTTCTCTGTCCACCTGTTCCTGAAGCCACTTGTGAAATAACCACTCTGAGGCTTAATATTAATTACATATTCTTTGGCCTATTAGCTCAGGCTTCTTATTAACTAACTCTTATATCTTAAGTTAAGCTATTTTCATTAGTTTATATTTTACCATGAGGCTCATGGTTTTTTTTCTCTTGATTCTCGGGTGACACATAGTGTCTGCCCAACTCTGCCTTCTTTCTCCCTGCATTCAGCTTAGTTCTCCCACCTAGCTATATTTTGCCCTGCCATAGCCCAAAGCAGCTTTTTATTAACCAATGGTAATAAAACATATTTACAGCATACAGAGGGGAAATTCCACATCAGTAAGGGATGCTACAGGACTTACTCATGGACCAAGATAGCCAGGAGGAGGACTAGAAGGGGAAGGAGAAAGAAGAGACTTAATTGAAAAAGTAACCTCTGACCCACACATTTAAAAAGTTGAGGGACATATCAGATTAGGAGACTAAAACTCTCCAGCCATTATAAACCTAAAGAGACCTGCACAGACACAGTACAATCAGCTCATCAGAATAAAAGGCAAAAGGAGCGACTGGAGAGATGACTTAATGGTTAAGAGCACACATTGCTTTTACAGAGGACCCAAGTTCCCTTCTTCCCAGCACCTACATTGTATAGTTCACAACTGCCTGTAAATTCAGCTCTGGGGATCTGATGCCCTCTGACCTCTACTGGTAACAAGACTCATGTTCACATATGCCCCCCCATATATATATAAATTAAGGAAAACAAAAAAAAAGAAAAAGAATAGTCTTGAAGACACCACAGGAAAAGCAGCCAATAACATGCCAGGGAGCTCAGTAGAATTATCTATGGACTATCCAGGAGACTCCACATGCCCAAAGAGAGCAGGATGACACATTCAAACTGCTGGAATTAAAGACAAGTTGTCACTCGAAACAAAGACTTTGCCAGTAAGCAAAAGCTATGGGGTATATTCCCACTAGGCTTGCCCTACAAGACCACAGGAGCCTCCAAATTGAAACCAACAGATGCCAGAGAACAAAGTGAGGTCATATCTAGACAGAAGTCCTCTAGTAAAAGCAAATAGATGGGAAAACACAGAAACCTGCATCATTTCTGATTAACCAGCCTTCCGTGATTGTTTAGGATGTAAAGACTAATGTGTAAACATAACTCTTCACATTCAGAAAACTAGAAGTAGAAAGAAACTTATCCCAACCTGATAAAGTAAATATGGAAGACTTCAGCACCAACACTTGCACCAGGGATGGGGTGAAGGCTCTGCCTTTGCCATTAGGAAAAGGCAAGGATGCCTCCCCTCCCCACACCTATTCAAAAGCAGATGTCTGAGATTTCTAGCCCACATAATAGGCAAAGAGATGATGGGCATTTAAATTGGAAAACAAGGAGAAAATTTTACTCTGCTTGCAGGTGATATGATCTTACACATAGAAAATCCTGTTAAGCTAATAAGCAAATTCAGCAATGTACTGAGATAAAGTAATAATATGAAAACCAATTGCATCTCTATATACTCTCAGTAAATAATAGGGAAAGGAAATAGAAAATTCTGTATGCAGCATGGTAAGAATATGCTAGAAATTTAATAAAGTCTACTGAAAGAATTAAAGATTTACACAGAAATACATCCTATATTTGTGGATTAGAATATTTAATATTATTAAGATGTCAACATTATCCCCAAACAATATATATATTCAGTGCAGCCTCTATTTTAAAAATTCAAGATATTTTATATAAAAAATGTAAAAACTCATCCCCAAAATCACATGAAGTATTAAGAGACCGAATAGCCAAATTAATCTTGCTAACAAATTTTTATAGTCTGGGTTTGGAAGATTCTCTAAAGGCTGCCATGTTTGGACCCAACTGTTAGTACTGTTATGGAGTTGGTAGAAATTATAGTACACAGGGCCTGGTTGGAGGAGTTAGGCCACTGGGACAGATCTTTGCAGGGTGCATCTGAACCCTGGCTTCTCCCTCTTGTCTGCCATGTGATACCACTGTGCTCTACTGCATGGCTCCCACAGTGATGCTTGGCCTTAGTTCCAGAAGCAGCATGACGAAGTGGCTGTGAGCTGAAAGTGAACTCAACCTTGCTTCCTTTTAAGTTGTCATGAGTATTGTCCCACAGTGATGGACGCTATCTGTCACAAAGTTGGAAGAGCCACACTTCCTGATTTCAAACTTTACTATCAGCTACAGCAATCAAATACACCCTCACATATGTGGTCAAGTGATTTTTGGCAAAGATGCTAAGAATATTCAATGGGGAAAGGACAGTTTTGACAACAAATGGTGTTGAGAATGCTAGATACCTGCATATATTCCTTGTATCCTTACCTGATACCATGACAAAATTAACTCTAAATGCATAGAAGACTTGAGAGGCCTAACACTATAAATTCTTACAAGAAAATGCAGTGCCCAAATGTCACAGTATTGGGCTGGGAAATGATTTCTCAGATGTGATAACAAAGGCCCAGGCAGCAAAAGAAAAAAATTGTCAAATTGAACTTCATAAAGCATTCAAAAATGATCAAAAGTCAGTATGAACAAAGTAAAAGGAATCAGTGGGATAGGAAAAACTACTTCCAAATTTATATCTGAAAATGGATTAATATGCAGAATACAGAGAACTTCTAAAGTTTAGCAAGGAAAAGGCAAATGGCATTTCATAATAAAGAACTTACATAGACATTGAGTTTCCAAAGAAGACTTGCATGTGGCCAGCAGCATATGAAAAAAACATTAAATATCACAGTTCATTAAATAAATGCAAGAAAACCTACCTCACATATGTTGGGATAACTACTTGAAAAACAAGCAAACAGAAAATAAAACACATTGTTGAAGCTGGACAGTGGTGATTCACATCTTTAATCCTAGCACTTGTGTGGCAGAGGCAGGTGGATCTCTGTGAGTTCAAAGCTGGTCTACAGAGTGAGTTACAGGACAGTCAGGCCTGTTACACAGGGAAACCATGTCTCAAAAAAAAGAAAGAAAGAGAGAGAGAGAGAGAGAGAGAGAGAGAGAGAGAAAGAAAAAGGATAAAGAGGGGGAAGAAGGAGAAGGAGGAGGAAGACAACACTGGTGAAGAAGTGAAAGAAAGGACTTCTGAGAGCTATGTGTGGATTATTTCATTGGGGTTTGTTTAATAACTATTTCTATGTAAATTAGTTTTTATTGGTTTTTTTGAGCTATACATTTTTCTCCCCTCCTCTTCCCCCACCCTCTTGGTTGACCCTCATGCTCCCAATTTACTCTCAGGAGATCTTGTCTTTTTCTATAAGACAGTGTAGCCACTATAGAAAAGAACAGTGTTTCCTTCAAACATAAAATTAGCCCATGATTCAGAAATCCAAGAATTGATATCCCCAAGAATTGAAAGCAGAGCTTCAAGGAGCTCACTGTTCACTGGAGTTCAATGGCAGCATTATCCATTATATGCAGGAGCCGAATCCCACTAATGGGCGATCCACATGCACTTATAGTCTCTGGTGCTGCTGTAGACGATGGGCGGCTCAAACAGTAGAAACTTATTGTCCTGCATGCTTGTGGCTGAAGATCCAAGTTCAAAATGCAAACAGAGCTGTTTTTCCTGAGGTACCTCTCTCTAACTTGCAGAGGGCTGCCATATGGCTGTGTCATTTCCAGAATGTTGGTTTCTATGCCTCTCTGTTGTTGCTTCTTCTAGGAACACTATCATTCTATTGGATTAGGATTCCATCTCCTAATCTCATTTCACCTTAATTATCAGTTCAAGGGTTCTATCTCCAAATATAATCACAAAAATTAGAGCTTCTAATAAGAACTTTTGAGGGTGGATGCACAATTCAACCTGTAACTTCATATAATGGATGGCACTCAGCCATAAAAGAATCCTGTGTTGTGCTAAGACATGCTTGGGTTTGGAGGACATTACCACCAAGTCTGCATCAAAGACCTCTGTGGGTTGTATAATGGTCTGCTCTGTCCCTTTAAGAGACAAGTCATGCCCACTCCCTCCCCTGTCCACTGAGGCAAGCTGATCTTTAGCTTCCAGCCTGAGTCCCTTCTCTTTTCTGTCTCCCTCTCTAAGAGGCAGCTTCTGTCTCTCCCCACTTCTCCCCTTTTCTCCTTCTGAATCTCTCCCCCACTCTGCCCCACTCTCTACTATTCTCCCTTCTCCCCTTCCCTTCCATAATCCACTAAATAAATATCCAACCTCACTCTGCATGGTGTGCCTATCCTGCCTTTGGAGACCTGCGTCATGGTCTTGTGGTGTGCCCATCTGTCTGTCTCTCCTCGTGGGACTTGCTGCCCCTCGTGGCCCACTATAGCCACTTGGGAACTATGCCATCCCTGCCTGGGACTGGTTGCTCTCGGGACCCACTGCCCACTGCTGCCACTTGGGGACCTGCAGCGTTTTACTTTTACCATTACAGTTTGATTTTTGAAATTTCCCCTCTAGCCCACATGCTTTCTGTCACATGCCCCTGTGTCTGCACATGACTATTCATGCTCTGAGAAAGCCTCGCTTTCACTTCCTGAATTATGACCAGCTCTTAGAAGCTGATTTTGCTTTAAAAAACATCAACTTCTCATTTGGTGTACAAATGCAGGATGGAAGCCAGGCACCTCTGCCTTCATTTTGTGTCTGTGTCCTTTCCTTTGAGTCAGACTTCTGCTGGGTTCTGCATAGACATGTTAGTCACTGGAGTCTACCAGACTTACTCACCCCTAACTGACTCCAGGTCCTCTAGCTAGCTGCTGCTCTCCCTCCCAGAAATCAGGCTGCAAACCACCACTTTGCAGTATATCTCCCAGGAGAAAGTCAATAAGAAAGTGCACTAGGGCTTGTAGCTATTATAGCAAGCAAGGACCATCTCCCTTCCCATTACTAAGCAGCGTTGAATTATATACAAGTACCTATATCAGGACCTTGTGACTTGTAGCACATAGGCTAGGTCACATTCTATGGAAATATACACAGACACACAAAGCAAAACAGCAACAAACCCATATATAAGAGCAAGAAACTCCCTTATAGAGTTGAAGACACTCTCTCCCTTCAAGTCACTACATGCTACCTATGGCACGATACTAAGACTCTCCAAATATTGTGGTAACTGAAGATTATGTCTCTCCCCTAAGGGTCCCATCATGCTGTCTGCTATGATGCTATCACTCTTAATATTACAAAATGAGGATCCCCCCAGGACCTCTGTCATGCTATTCGCAGTGACCAGCTCTCTCACTGCAGGGTTTTATAATGTCTGTTTGTGATCATAAGACATAACTCTTCAAGCAAATCTATCTGGAGGGTAATTCCATCCCAGCTTCCTTTCTGTGAATCTGCCCTGTAAGGTGCAACAATCCCCTCCTAAGGCTGAGGGTTCAGTGATGAACCATTGTCCCAAACTTGCAGGTACCCTGGATTCCAGGAACAGCAAGTCCTGGAGGACAGGCCATTCCCAGGATGAGAACAGTGATCTGTGCTGATGAGGCCACACCAAGGGGCATCCTTTTATAGAGGTCAGTAATTAACAGATTAATAATTTGTTAGACATCTTGCAATGCTGAAACTGAGGCAATTACTGCAGCCATGCTTGACAAGCACTACTTCATTATACATTCTTTTTGTCTCTGCAGGAGGCATGGAAGTTTTTATGCTCACAGATATGCACTAGGGGAACCAGTAATGTTAAATACACAGATCTGTTCGTTCAAAGGGAGGAGGTGTGTAACCCATTATTGCCCAGAAGCTTTCTGTTGTTGATGGTTTCCTTTGCTGCTTCACCCAGAAGCTTTCTGTTGTTGATGGTTTCCTTTGCTGCTTCACCCAGAAGCTTTCTGTTGTTGATGGTTTCCTTTGCTGCTTCACCCAGAAGCTTTCTGCTTTTGATGGTTTCCTTTGCTGCTTCACCCAGAAGCTTTCTGTTATTGATGGTTTCCTTTGCAGTTTATGCTTTCCTTTAATTCATTTTCACAAGTTGGAAGCTTAGCTGGTTGGGGTCTTGCCCTGAGGGAACTGCTCCCTTTTTCTTTGAAATTAATTTTCTTGAGCATAGGACTTGACTCCCATATTACATTTCCTTGTACTCGTTTCCTCCTCAAACTGTACACTTTGTATTTCCTTTTGTCCCACTTTCTCCCTGTCATTGTAGATCTGCATAAGAGGGATCACTTACAGCCATGTGACACAGTCAGTAAAAGGCTGTCTTAAAATCTCCTCCACCAATGCTGTTAATCCAAAGGTCTTCAATTTAGCCTCAGGCAGATTCTTAGGACAAGGGTAAAAAACAGTCACATTCTTGGCATGATTATCACAAAAATAGTCTCTTGGCCACTTGCTAATATTCTTCCCCTCTGAAACCTCTTGAGCCAGGCCTCCATAGTCCACCCTGCCCACAGCATTTTAGGATTCCATGCTCCTACCATGGTGGCCCATTAAGCTCCATTTAAAGTGTTCAACCACTTTTCTTCCAAAGTCCCTAGATCTTCCATATTTCTCCAAAGAACAGCATGGTCAGGCCTGGCACAACAACACCTGGTTCCTGGTACCAACTTCCAGCATAGTTACTGTTCTTGTGCTCTGAAGAGATACAATGGCCAAGGTAACTCTTATAAAAGAAAACATTTAAATGGGGGCTTGCTTAAAGTTTCAGAAGGTTAGTCCATGATCAAGTCAGGAAAAAGACAGGCATAGTACAGGAGCAGTAGTGGAGAACACACAGACAACAGACAGAGAGAGTGAGACACTGGGCCTGGCATGGGCATTTGAAAGCCCATCCCCAGTGACACATCTCTTCCAACAAGGACACACCTCCTCCAACAGGAATATACTACTAATCCTTCCCAAATAGTTCCACTAATTAGGGACCAAGCATTTAAATATATGAACTTATGGGGGACATTCTTATTTGAAGCACCACAAATATATACTAGTAATGTTTGCTGTACAAATGCAGGACAGGTGTGTGGACTGAGAGAGACCATCAGGCCTCAGCCAGATCCAGGGAGCTTAACCTGTGATGTGTTTGCCCTTAGGTGGCCCACAGGGTGATTGTAGGGAGCAATCTAGGGAGGTCAACCTGTAATGTGCTTGTCCATGGGTGGCTCACAGGGTGGCCTTAGGGAGCATCTGGTTAGATACACTAAAAAAAAAAAGTTATAAACTTGTTTTACTATGTTCTAGAAAAACTAACTATGTTTCAAGCTCTCAGTGTCCTGGGCTCATTACTTCATGAGTCAAAATGAAAGCAAGTGAGGTGAAGTTAATAGCAGTGAATTAAATAGTATATACATGGGCATGGCAAAAATCCCAAGTGGCCAATGATGGAGGAACACTGGGCTGTCTTTTGGCTTCTTCCTTAAGTAAAAGTATAATCCTGGGCTGGAGAGGCAGTTCAGTGGTTAGGAATGCTTACTCCTCTTACAGAGAACCCAGATGCTGGCTTAGTACCCTCTGGAACACCAGGTCCAGGGATTCTGATGGCTCTTCTGATCTCCATGGGCTCATGCATGCACATGGTATACATACATACACTCTGGAACACACACATACGCATAAATTAAATAAATACTTTTTAAAGTATAAGGATGTCTAGAGGGTGCTGTTTTCTACAGTTTCTTAACCCTTTCCATCTTCATTATCAGACGAGAAGGAGTGAGTTGGACAGAAATAAAAATGTCCCCAATAAGTTTCCACCTGTCTTCCAAGATGTTGTCCTTGGTTTGTTGTGAGTGGGGGATGATGAGCCAATCCCTCAGAGCACATCAGTGAGTTCCTTTCAACAGCCATGCCCATCAGCATTTATGGTGATTGTGTACTGTGGGCTCTGTTAGCCAGTGATGTGCTCTGAGGGCCTCTCTCCCAGGGTGTTTGAAAGACACTTAAAAAGATGGGTCTTTGGCTTGTTTTCCAGTCACAAAGATGTGAGCACTTTAAAAACTGCTATGGATGCCTAAAGCTGACCTTACAGAAGGGTGGGGGCAGATGACAGACATGAGAAGGCAAGGAGGAGGAAGATGCAGATGGGGACAGGTGGTGGTGGCATTTTAGATAGCATAAAAAGATTCTTCGCTCTACAAAGGGATTAATCAGAGTGTTCCCATTGAATAGAAAGTTCTGTGCATTTTAAGAGGATTTGATTTATAAGAATCTTTTCAGCAACGCAGCTGCTGGGTGAAGCAAGCTATACACGCTGACTTGAAATCCATTTCATGAGCCAGGAGTCCAGGGTGTTGGGGAGTGATAAAACTCTTTTAGTTTCTAATTGATGGGTGATATTGACTAGCACAGTTAGGAGGCTAAGAGTTGGGCCCCAGCCAGCGTGTTCCTGTAGTAAATATGCCGGATGCTCAGAGTGCTTGAGGGCTGATTCATTTATATACTTGTGGCTGTGGCTCTGCAAGGCTTAGTGCTTTTCAGCTTTTGAGTCAAGTTACTTTGAGAGAACTTGCACTAGAATGTACCAGGTTGGACAACATGAATCACCCAGCTCCGTGATCTCTGGTGAGGGTGCTTGGCCCCATGCATTGCTGCAAGGCATGGACTTCACTTCACGCTAGGGTCCAGTGAGCTGAACCATGAGGACTGAGATCTTCTCTTTGAAGTCAGACCTTGGGCCTTCCTTCCCGGGAGGGGTTCTAAGCCTTTTCCTCCCGGCAATTCAGGCTGCCAATGGTTATCTTCCCCCACCCTATTGTCTCCCTCCTGGTGAGTTTTCATTATGACTTGTGTCTTGGAGAAATTTCCCAGGAGTTGTAGGTCCTTAAAGAATCTCTTTCTCCCCGGGTTCCTGGAAAATGTCAAGGTGAGAATCCCAGAAAGACAACTGCCACACTGCCTTGAGTCTCAGATCTCCACCCGGCAGAGAAAACAACAAAAGGTATTTGTTTCACAGGCTCGGAAACCCACTCTCCACAGCGTTTCATTCTCACGCAGGCAAAATAAGGGTGTGGCGTGTAGAAGAGAAGTACTTTTCTTTGGGGGTAAGGACAGGAAAAAAGCAATCGTTACCAATGGCAGGTGTTGAGTAAACATCAGAAAGAGAAGGGAAAATATGGTTTTTGAGATCTACCTGGCACAATTATGAGAGTGACATTGAATTGGCTATGAACAAGATGCCCTTCCCTATGTGTAGGCAACAGGCTGTAAAGTATAACAGGTGCTGAAGTGACCTCCCCCACCCCCACCTCCACCCTGCTTCCTTGGCTCTGAGGTTTGCTTTAACCCAGTGGAATGGGAAGAAGCATGAGACACACCTGGAGCTTACCTGACCTCTCTTCCATGGCCCAGGGGATATAAAATGGTTCTCTTTATCCTGATCCCAAGAGAGAATAACACAGACAACAATGCCGAAGGTGATGCTGGCATGAGCCCCTGCTAACCTGTGATGATACATAGTCCTGGCAGCAGACAGACCTCTGGAGGATTGGTCCAAGGTTCCATCCATGTTTACCAGCACAGGACATGCATGTCAGCTCCATTCAGAGCTGCAAGTCTTTTTCTTAAGCTGACTCATGCTGACTCACCTTCATTTTATAGCAAGTGTTAAGTCTGAGAAATACTTAGGGAATCAAGATAAAAACAGAATTTGGGCAAGTGGGAGAACTCTTGGGGTCCATCCAACCCAGGCACTGACATTCTGCTACCCTTGCTTTTCTTTCTCCAGTTGACAGTCTTCTGCCCACCCATAGACCCACCCTGGGGTGCATGTTTCAAGCAGGTTTCTCCTGCAGCACTGCTAAGTGAGTAGCATTTTTATGGCCCACTTTGTAATGGGCAACAATTGCCCTGTTGATCTTATGTAGTTGCAAGGCTCAAGCAAGGTAAGGGAGGAGAAGTTAAAAGCAGCAATCAAATATATCTACCAGATAAGCCCTCATTGGGAGTGTTAGTGTCAGGAGCAAATTTGTTTGTTTGCTGAGGCCTTGAGAACATAAACTAACCTGAAATTTCCTTTTAGGGATGAATTTGGTTTTTTTTTTTGTGCTGTATTGTTATCCATAATCTTAACACACGCCTTCCAAGATTGCCGGGACCACCATTTATCATAAGCGTAGATACAGACACTTGAACTTTCTAGTTTGATTATTAGTGTCCTTTCTTCAAACTCCCAAGGTCTTTGGTGTTCAGGGCACAGAGTCACACTTCCTAAGAACATAGTTCTCACCCACACAAGTTCATGTTCATGCAAATGCAGCCAGCATGGTGACAATAGCACTGGAAATGAACCAATTATTGAAACAATGGCATGGAATGGGATGAGTTCTCCCCAGTTCTGAGTCTTCAAAAGCCTTTTCTACTTCAAGGGCCCATTTGAAGAAGTGGGAAGAAAAACCCACTCTTTGCCAGCTTGACTCACGGCTGAAGAGCAAAGCAGTTTTAGGACCAAGAGGTAGAAGAGATAACACGCTGGGTTAGTGGTATCCATAGCAACTCCAGAGCCTGGTAGAGTTAACAATGCTGTTTTCAGAACTCAGCTGCTTTCCTTTAGTGGTGGTGAGGATGGGGCCTAGCTTGGCTTCTTTTCACATTGTTATGGCCATGTCAGCTGAGGCCTGTGTTGGAGGGACAAATCCCATCCTATTGCATAACTCAGCGGGGGCAATGGCAGCTGAATGAGGGTGGCTGACTGTGAGGGGGCCCTGGTGCAGCCCTCGAGGCTCCCCATGAGATGCAGAGAAAGCAACCTCGTTCTAACAGTACAAAATAAAGATTTCTTCTTTACTTAACCACAAGGACAAGTTTGTTGGGGTTCTCCTCAGCTTTGCCTTCCTTTTTTGCCATTTCAATCCATTCCTGCTGATTCTGAGTGACTCAGATCCTCCGTGCAGGTACTGAATGTTTAAATCCCAGCTCAGCCACTCAACACTTAATTGTTGCTTGGTGCCTCAGTTTCCTCATCTTTAGAGAAGCTAATTGGTAAAAAAAAAATCTTGCTTATTATTCACAATGGTGTTGACCCTTTAAATTTAATTTTTATCTTATGTTGCTATTCATCTTATTTTCTGGCTTTTGAGAGAGTTTTACTCTAACCTAGGCTGGCTTATAATCCCACCAGTAGCCCAGGCTAGCTTAGAATCTCCTCAGTAGCTCAGGCTGGCCTCTGACTCTTGACATTCTCGCTTTTGCTTCCCAAGTTCTGAGTTTGCAGGTGGGTGAGCCCAGCCTGTGTTTTAATCTTAACAGAGGAGCAGGCATGTGGGGGCTAGAGAGGAGAGGAGGGCTGCGGCTCCTCCTCACAGTGGCCTAGGATGTCTCAGACAGATGAAAGGTGGGACCAGCTCACGGCTGTCAGCTGCTCGCTGACTCTACCCACTCTGTAGGCCTGTCCATCCCGCCCCTCCATCCCATCCCCAAAGTCATTTTTTGGCTCATTTAGAACTCCTCAGTTTCACAACTAAGTCCTGTAAGCATGTGCATTAATAATTCCTCCAGCGAGCGAGGCTTGAGCTTTCCCTGAGCATTAGAGGATGTACTACTCATGTGGCTGTGCTATGGGAAATTTTTAGGGCATTGTTGAGAGTAATAGGGTTTTTCTTGGCTCTTGGGTGGACCTTTAAATCAGGAGATAGGATGATAAATGTTTGCAGTCCCATAAAACTTGTATGGAGTAAGTGGCCTTCCGGTACTTGTCTCACAGAGTTGACAAATGGAATCCTCATAGCACAGAGGTGGGTTTCAGAAAGAAGTGTTTCATGAAGTTTCAGAGACAGAAAGAGGCAAAGAAACAAGAGCGGGTCCCTAGGAGTGGGTACCACATCCTGGGTAGACCACAGATGAGCTGGCGAGTCCAGTTCCCACTCCAGATGTCCACATGCCTATTAGTTCCAGTGTTCTCATGTATGATTCTGAGGAGAGAGGAGATCATTTGGGGGAAGAGATAAAGAAACACCAGAGTAGCATGATGGGCCTGCTTTGTTGGGGTTTCTGTCCTGCCCAGTTCCCACAGTGGAAAGTCCCAAAGAAAAATCACACAGAGAGTCTATATTAATGATAAACTGATTGGCCCATTAGCTCAGGCTTCTTATTAGCTCTTATAATGTATATTAACCCATTATCCTTATCTATGTTAGCAACATGGCTCAGTACCTTTTTCAGCAGGGCAGGTCACATCCTGCTTCTTTGGTGGTCTGGGCAGGAGTCTTGAGAGAGCTTCCTGCTTCCCAGAATTCTCCTATTCTCCTTGCTCCACCTCTACTTCCTGTCTGGTAGTCCCACCTATACATCCTGGCTAATGGCCAATCAGCGTTTATTTAAATCATGATTGACAGAATATAGACAATTCTCCCACACCACACCAGAACCCTTTTCCCTCCCTCTTCGGCACCCCTATGTCTGGCCAGGGCAGGACCAAAGCCTTTCTAGCTTAACTACGTCTAGAATCTCAGGCCTCAGGGAGGGATGGAGTTGTCCGTAGGGTCAAGCTCTTAGCTAATGAAAAAAAATCCATTCCTTTTTAGGATTCCTTACTTTGAACTGTCCAACCAATTTGGTCTACTATTTTCATTAGATTTGTCACTTAATAGGACTCTGAAAATGTCCTTACCTCCCTGAAATGGCAACAGAGAGACAGAAAACAAACCGACAAAACCAACCAAATAATGTTTACAACCAGACAAATAATGTTTACAGTACTGATATGGGATTCCTCTCTGTATGCTGTGAATAGGTTTTATTACCATTAGTTAATAAAGAAGCTACTTTGACCTATGGCAGGGAAGAATATAGCAAGGTGGGAAATCCAAGCAGAGATATAGGAGGAAAGAGGGTGGAGTCGGGCAGATGCCATGTAGTGGCCCAAGGAGAAAGATATGAGAACCTTACAGGCAAGCCACAGCCTCATGGCAATACACAGACTAATAGAAATGGGTTAATTTAAGATGCAAGAACTAGCTAGAAATATGCCCGAGCCATAGGCCAAAGAGTGTTGGAATTAATATAGTTTCTGTGAGATTACTCAGGTCTGGGGAGCCTGGAAGTGAAAGTGCAGTCTCCGCTCTCAAGGGCCTCTGGTCCCAGCCCACCAGGAGCACACACAGGCATGCTTGTACATTGTAATATGGGGGGACACACTACAGGTTTCCCCTCTTTGGTCTTCTTAATTGCAACAGTTGTAAGCTGAACATGTTCCTGGTGGTCTCTAACCAGTGGGCATGGGGCACTGACATGTAAGAAGACAAGTGTTACACAAACAACAAAGAAATGTATCAAACAGAGGGGACAGGACTGATGAGTAGATGCTGGCCACCAAGCAAGACACCCTGCACCTGATCCCTAGGACACGCACGTTGGTGGGAGAGGACCAACTCTTGAAAGTTAACCCTTGCCCTTCACAGGAGGGCTGTGGCACATCCACACACGTGCATAACTGTGATAAAATAAAGAAGAGGGAGTAGATGTCAGAGGTATTTAGGGGATAATTTTATTCTTCAGCAGGTCTGAGGAAGCCTCATGGGAAGGTAAAATTCGGGCAAAGTTGCAGACGCAGACACTGAGGGTGAAGAGAGAGCTGGCAGCAGAGCCATCAGTCAGATGGAAGGCCTTAAGGGAAGCGAGCCGTCTGGGACGGGCTGGGTGACCAGATGCAGGCAGCAGTAGACTGGTGGCTAGCTCACCCAACATAAACAGGAGGCCACAAGTCAGACCACATGAGGCATTATGAGTAGACAAGGATTAAAGGGGGTGATGTGAAGATAACCAGAAGTCAGGCATCTCCAGAGGTGGAATTGTTCTGTAGTCAAGACAACTGAAGGGCCCCAGTCTCTCTCTGAGGAAGTGAGATTGTGCATGTAGAGTGGGGGTCTTGGGTTTTATAGGATGGAAAAGGGGGACCTTTGGTGATGGAAGATTCTACCTGCAGGTCATTTCCCTGCAGTCTTGGAGTGGTAGGTCCTGGTGGATTTGGAGCGGAACCCACATCAGAAGCTTCCGCAGGTGTTGCCAGTCAAGCCAACTTTCCTGTCCAGCACGTCTCCATCCACTTGAGTCTTTTAGGACCTTAACTCCACAGGAAGTGTGCCCATCCTGTCAGTGGTGACTGCCCGAGCGCTGCCTCGACTGTCTCAGACACTCATTCACATTTTAAATAAGTTAATGCACACAAGGCACTAGGCCAGCACACAATTGAGAATGATGTAATATCCTGAAAGATTCAGAAACTACCCTCATTACATAGAGGACAAAATGAAGCTGGAAGGCCTTTGTCTGTTCTGAAAATCTGGGTTGAGGCAGCTTCCCAAGAGCAGCTGGAAGAAAGCACCCAGGTGTATTTGAGCACCATTACTCAACTCTTGGCTCTTTCTGTTATGATATAGCGCAAGTTGGAACCTTTGCAGTGTCCCATGGTGGGTGGGTCCAAACCACAGTGGGTGACAGAATACACCATGCAGGCAGAGTTTAAGTGAGGAGTTTTACAGAGAGGAGAGGAGAGGAGAGGGCAGGAGAGGAGAGGAGAGGAGAAGAGAGCGTGGGGGAGAGGTTGTGGAGAGAGAGAGAGAGAGAGAGAGAGAGAGAGAGAGAGAGAGAGAGAGAAAGCTGCCTCCTCAGAGAGAATGCCAGAAAGGAAGAGAGAAGGGAGTGGATGAAGCTTGTCTCTTAAAGGGACCTTTGCACCTGTTTACAGACTAGAACCCTGGGCTGCCAGGGTACTGCCTGGGTACATCCTGCTAGATGACAGGGCAGGCCAGCATAATGCCTGAATCCTAACACTTCCCCACTGTGCACCCAAAAGAAGCAGCAAGAGGCTCTGGTCCGAGCAGAAGAAGAATCAGCTTGCCCATCAGGCCATCAGTTATACAGCTACGCCCATGGGAAGGAAGAGGCTAGGCTGAGTCTGGAACATATTCCCCTCGCCTGTCACCACAGCCTGGGCCCACCAGCTGGGACACATTGTCCTTCTGAGCCCATGAGTTGCTGTGACTGCCTTTGAGGTCTGAGGCTGCTCGAGTGTTTTACAGAATTCGGCTCAGCTGGTCTTGCTTGTACACCAACAGCCTCCAGACACAAGGGCCTTCCTAAAGTTCTTCTCGCAAGTTCTCTTTACCCCTTCCTGAGCCCTCCACTCATCTTCTCCAGGCTGTGGCACCCTGTAACAAAACTCAGCGTATGCATAGGGATTTTGCTCCACAAACCCCACTTTGCCTTTAAGGCTGGCTCAAATTTGGTCTCTTCCCAGAACTTCTTTTTTCCCCCTTCCTCTTCCAGGAGAGTCCCTCGTGTCTTCTTTTTAACAGGACACATATTCTTTTTGCTGTCTCAGCAGGAAAAATCAGTAAATAAGGCAGATTGTACAACAGGGAATGCCATGGACTCAGGCCAAGTGGAAGCTGTGCCCCATATATAGGCTGCTACCAGGCCTCCGCTCAGATTCACTGATTTATGGAAACGGGGACTCAGTACCACCACTTCGGTTATGTAGAAGTGGAATCAGAAGGATGGCTTTGATTGAGAAGCACCCTGTTTTCAACACTGTAAGCAAACTTACTCCAGAAAAAACAAAAGTGCCACCTGGACCTAGCAGACTCTGCCTAGGATGGAGTCTAGGCTATGGCTCTATCTCACCTGACGATGGGATTTTCGAGGGGGGTCAAACAGACATTATAAACTGTGACTCGCTCCTTTCTGGGATCTGTGTTCCTCACAGGACCTCAGAGTCTTACTCAGCACAGCCACATCAGTGCTTTGGGAGTAGCCTGGGGACCAGGTGTGGAAGGCAGCGCCTGACACATTGTGGTTGTCTAATAGACATCTATGGGATGGAAGCATAGTCTTGAAATAAGTTCACTTGTTTTATATGGGGATATGGGCCATTTTGATGCTCTGATGAGGAGTATTGGGGAACTGGGCCAAAATTTTGGGTTTTCTATTTTGGGATGTGAACTCAGGGTAAGTTATTTAATCCTAGCTTATCACCTGAGCAGTGGACATTAGGAATAAGTAGATTTAATTATTTAGCGACAATGAGCGATGATGTGCAGTCTACACACAGTAGAACATTAACATAGTGATTTAAATGGGGATCATGTGAGTCTATCATGGGTCCCCAGCCACAGGGATAAGCAAGGGCAAATGTGAGAGCCAACCACCGTCAGTCAGATCCATGGATACTTTCTGCTGGAATTGTTCTGGGATGTCGGGATGGCTAAACTGTGGAGAAGGCTTAAACAGGCTGGTGGGAGTTCATCCGCACAGCACATAGAGACAGCCACCCTGCAGAGGATGAGGCCTGAAAGAAGCCAGCATCTGCTCAAGGACACCAACACTCCACAACATTTTTAGCACCTGGTGCCTGAAATTGAGTTGCCACAAACCTCTGGCCACAGACACCTGCCCCTTTCCTCTCTACCTTAGGCCAGTTCAGGTGGTTTCTTCTACCTGCACCGTGGCCCTGGCCATATCAAGCTCTCTAAATGAGGTGAGGGATGAAATGCCCACAGGGGCTGTTTCTGAATATCTGTCCCAGGGAGCTGGACAGTCCAGCAGAGGCCTGCCCTAGTGCTAAGGCTGACTTATGGACAGGCGCAATGACTTCAGAGGAGCTGGATGCAGATCATGTGAGAGCCTGGCCTTTACAGTCTCCACAGCTTCCACAGCCAGCCGAGGAAAGGGAAGGCCAGTGGAGTGTGCTCCTGGGAGAGCAGGTAAAATTGTTTCCATACACTTCAGTGGGGCGTCTGGTTTATCAGATCCATATCATGACCAGAAGTGACGAAGGAGCTATGATGTGTCAACAAGGCTGAGCAGCCACCTGCTACTCCCGGCATCTCATCTCACTTTAAAAGACCTGATTCAAGGCACACAGGTGTCCTTGTGTCTTCCGCTACTGACTCTCGATCAACACGCAGAGTTTCAGAAGCCGTGACTGAAGGTGGCTCAGGACTCTGCAGACAGAGCCCTTGCCTGCAGCTCCCTGATACTGTCTGAACAAGCTTCCCACATCTCTACCCTCGGGCCTTTTCCTGGGCCCTGCGGAGGTAGCAAAAATAAGCTTCTGTTTTTGAGCCACTCAAGCCCAGCTGGCACAATAGCACAGCGGAGGAACTGGATTAGCTGGGGTGCACGGAGAGGGAGTACCCGGAAAGCCCTCCTTCTAGTGCTCTTGGCAGGAAGCGCACGGTTCCGGTTTACACTGACAGTTCCAGACCAGGAGTAATAATACTGGATCTGTAGAAAGCCTGAGAAGCATACTTCCGTTATTTCGTCAAAATATTCCTGGGGAGCAGAATCTTGCTGGGGTAGGTTGTGTGCCATTATTGGCATCAAGGTTCAAAAAGAGAGAATTGGTCTGGCTCAGGGACTATAGCTCCTACCAACGGGCTCCAGGGACAACAGATGTCCACTGGCCACTGGGCATAAAACCAGAGATCCTCTGCTCGTCCTCCCCACTGGCTCTAGGTATTAGGCAAAGGGCACTCAGAAGAGACAGGTAGGGTTGCTCAACAGTAGTAGGAGGATCATGTAGGATGTGGAGTTTGTGAGTTTGAACTGGGTTTGCTTGTCTTAGAACACTCCTGTTCCCAACTACAGGCCATGTGACTGGGAGGGGTCTCTATTCACATCTCAGGCCTAGTGCTGGGTGACTCATTTAATCTTTATAATATCTCCGAGGCATAGGGGGAGCCAGCTTGGACATATGGGAAAGAAATTGGGGTACAGGGAGCTCTGGGGACATGCAAGTCTATTTCCCATGAGTGGCAGGAGCAGGTGTGCTGCTGGATCTGAGGATCTAAGGCTACATTCTCTACCAATCAGCACCTTCATGCCCTCTCAGCATACCACAATTCCAAAGAGGAACCTGAGATTCTAATATTATTATTAATTATTATTATATCAACTCAACATGGAAGACAGGAAGAACTTGTCCCCAAACAGCTGAACTCAATGTTAGATTACAGAAATTCCCATATTTTTTAAAGGTTTCTGTACCCCGATATTAAGCCTTTCTGTTGCAGCAAACAAAACCAAGCTGAATTAAGATTTAAAAATCCAGGTTTAATGAGTAAACCACTCTCAGATGGTCTTCCTTTCCCAGAGAAGGAGCCAGAAAACCACACTAACTTTCCTTAGGAGGTTAAGTACCCTGTAGGCATGGTCTTGAACATCTCTTGGGGGAGGAACCGCCATTTTGCAGGCTTACGAGACTGGGCAGGGTTGGGGGTGGGGGTCAAGGCAGAGCACCACCTGAACACTTTTCATCAGTTTGTTTGCAAAGTGTGTCTGTTGAGGAGTGAACCAGGGCCTTAAGCATGCTATGCAAGGATTTTGGAAGTAAACCACAACCCTTTTTGAGACAAGGTCGCACTGTGTTTCCTGCGCTAGCCTTGAACATGTGTGATCCTCTAGCCTCAGGCAACTGAAGGCTAGAGTTGCAGCCATGCACCATGATCCCAGCTGATTATTATTATTATTATTATTATTATTATTTAATTCATGAAAGAGTCTCAGGTTCCTCTTTGGAACTGCGGTGTGGAATCCAGTTTCTTATCGGAAAAAGTAAGTAAGGTGTATGGTGTTTGAATGAGAAATATCCCCCATAAGTTCCTGTATCTGAAAACTTGGCCTAGCAGGTCTGAGTGGAGGGGTGGCAGGCTCCAATTTTCAACAGGAAGATGTGTAAGCCCCGGTCTCTGGCCTCCAAAGATGGAGGTCCCGATCCTGTGCCCGCCAAGTCTTGACCCCTCCCCAGAGGAGGGTCAAGACAAGCCTGCCAAAATCTTGACCACTCCCTCAGTCTATTTAAACTGCTTCCCTGGAAAGTTTCCTCCTGGTCTCTTTTCCTTCCCCCATGGTGGTCGCGGTAGTGGGGCTACCCGAGAGCGCAGGAATCCCATTAAACCTGGATATTTTTTAATTTGGCTTGTTGTGATTTGGCTTGATTGGGATTTTTGCGTTGGCAGAGAGCTCACATTAGGAAAAATTCCTAACAAGATGGACTCTGGCTACTGGGAGAGAGGGGCCGTAGACCCAAAGGACTCGAGAAGCTCGCAGGCCACTTATGAGGCACAATAGTACATGTTGCAAGAGATGTCAACAATGAGGTGGTGCTGGGGGGCGGGGTCTGGACACAGATGGAGGTGAGAGCCTTCCTATTGTCCTCAGTGGCTGCAGAAGCACTTCACGGAGAAGGCAGAAGGCCACGGGAGCCCAAGCTTTTCAGGGAAGCAGCTGGAGAATGGCGTCGCCATCTGCTGGGGCAGCGAAAGGCACTGATTACAAGTCCCAGACTACATAGGAGTGTGTGCCCAACTGTCAAAAAGGCAGGTGGACATGAGCTGAAGCCGAGAAAGAAGGCTGGGAAGCAGATAAAAATATTTCAGCAAATCCAAGGGAATTCTTTCCTCTCCCCCTTCCAGATAATTCTCCATTGGTTTATTTTCTGTTACTGTGATGAAATCATGATCACAAGCACAGTAAGGAAGAACGGATTTTGGCTCACACTTCCAGGGGCTTAGATGTCTCTAAGGGTTGGAAGGCATGGCTGAGAGATCACATAGTAATTGTACATGAGAAACCGAGAGCCCTGGAAATGGGGCGAAGTTATAAACTCTCAAACCCCGCCCCCCAATGACGTACTTCCTCCAGCAAGGCTCCTTGACCTAAAGGTTCCATAGTAGCATCCCAGCAGCATCACCAGCTGGGGACTATGTTTTCCAATACATAACCCTATGGGGGACATTGCTCATTCAAACCACAGCAAAGCCGCTGGGAAAGGACAGGAACCATGGTAACTCTTCAGCAGCTGGACCATCAGGGACTTTGCACCAAACAAAATCAGGTCAGGGCACTGCGTCTCCAGAGGTGTCCAGGGCAGCATGTGCTGTGGGCATTGGCAGGGGTCCAGAGCAGGGTTAGCTGTGGCTGTAACCCACGTTTGTTCCTGGCTTCCCTGCTGTTGTCAAATCAGGGTGAGTGATGTTCCTGACAGCCTGCTTTTCATCTGCGGGGGGTGGGGCGGGGGGTGGAATCCACGTCTGCAGGAAGAGCAATGGCACATGTGGGCTCTCTCATTAAACACTGTTTATCTCCTAAGAGCAGTCAGCAGCAGCTTAATCAAAGTCAGGGCAGATGAGATTTGCAACACCCGAGTCACTTTTCATTCTGTTTTCTCCCTTTTAGAGAACAACAGCCCCTCCCCTTTCCTGCATCTGCAAAGAATATGACCTGCTACTTACAGGCCCACCCACGGCTGAGGAAGGAACTGGAAGGGTCCAGTGCTCGCTGACTCTAACAATTCCACCCCTTTCCCCTGGTCTCCGATTATTTTGGGAATGGAAAAGAATGTAAGTACAATGAAATCTATAGTAATCTTATTCTTACTCACACGGGGAAGGAAACTACAACACAGAATAATCAAATTGTTGTCTTTCTTCATTTTAGGTCTTCCCATAAAAGTTCATTCCATGTGGAACGGCAGATTCTGCTTCTTTTGGGTTTTCAAGAGATTATAGAGTTAATGCATTCTACTCCACTCCTTCCCTCCGTATTTGTGTGTGTGTGTGCGCGCGCGTGTGTATGTGAGAGTGAGTGTGTTGTGAGTGTGCATGTGCGTGAGAGTGCGTGTGTGTTTCTTTCTCTTTCTCCATCCATCACTCCCAATGGTAGGGCGTGAACCCACAGCATTTGGTACGCTAGGTGAGCACTCGACCGCTGAGCTACTCTCCCAACCCTAGATGTTTGTAATACTGTGTCTACCATTTCTATCCACAAATATCTCAGAAAAGCAAACTGCATCTTGGTAGTATGGGTTGTGTCTTCTCTATATGTTGAAGTCTCAACCCCTGTAATTCAGAATGAGACTGTCATTAGAAATAGGGTTTCTAAAGAGGTGATGCAGTTAAAATGGGGTTATTAAAGAGGATACTACCTAACAGAACCGAGCTCTGTACAAGAAAAGCAACTTTGGACACAGATGTAGCTGATGAAGGACCTGGGAGATGGCCTTGGTGATGGTGGGAGTCTTGACTGAGAACGTGTAGGAGGTTAGTGCAGCACACTCTCTGGGTGTGTCTACCAGGATGTTCCCAGAGATGGCTATATAATGAGGGTCTCAATGGCTTAATCCTAAATTTGAAAAAAACTATACAGAGGTGACGGGACTGTGGAAGGTGGAGCCTGGTTGGAGGAATTAGGTTCCTGCAGGTATGTCTTTGTGGCTGTACCTTGCCCTAGTCCCTTCCTGCTCTCTCTCTCTCTCTCTCTCTCTCTCTCTCTCTCTCTCTCTCTCGTGTGTGTGTGTGTCTCCTCTCTGCTTCTTGTCTACCATAATGTGAACTACTATGCTGTGCCATTCCCTGCCCCCCCCATGGGCTGTGACTTGTGAAGGAAGCTTGTCTGCCCTTTAAGTTGTTTCTGTCAGGCAACTGAATACAATAACACAGAGAGCAACTAACACAACTGTCTACAGGCCAAGGAGGGGGTGTCAGAGAACAAAACCCAACCAGTTCTGCCCACTTCTCCACCTCAGACTTCCTGTAGCCCCAAGTGTGGGAAACTGAGTTGCCACTGTTTAACCACTCATCCGTGGTCTTCATTATGGCCTCTAGAGAAAACAGATAAGCCTGGTTTGAGGATGAAAGAACCTCTTAATCAAACCCTGAGGTGTAGCCATTGTGCCTCTCCTTGTCAGAGGTGAGGAGGCCAAAACCCCAAACGTGCTCCTAGTGGATAAAACATGCCTTCCGATCTAGCTGTATTGTAAGGGGAGAAAAACAGAGCCCTGAATTATTAGCAAACACTCTTGCCTTCATGTTTAGAAAGTGTTTTCAGGATAATTTTATCTTAATAGCCTAGGCGAGGAAAATATTTATAGATACACCCTAAGTGGGCAAGGCTGTGGGACAGCTTTGGCAGCGTTCACACAGCCCTGCAGCGACATGTAATGCTTCATTTTCTTCCAACCATCACCTCATCCACTTTTCTTTAGGAAAAATTTGCTGCGGGAAAAACATTCTTTCTCCTGGGACTAAATGATTCAGTGTTTGGGAAACCAGCCAATTAAATGTGGCTCCAAGAATGTATTTAACCTTGAAAATACCTTCATTTAAACAGAGAAGCGGCCCAGGGTGAGGAAGCAGCTTTTTTCTTTTTCTTTCTTTCTTTCTTTTTTTTTTTTGTTTTTGCTTCTAGAAAGGCTGTGCTGGTCTATATTCTGTTCATTCAGTCAAAAATTATTTATTGAGCTCTTACCACATACCAGGCACACAATGGGTAACGGTATTCAACTCAAGCTGACAAGAAGTCTAGTGGGAAAAGGTGGACAACAAAATGGATGGCCGCAGCCTCCTGTGATGCACATGAAGATCAGAGGAGGAAGTGGCAACTGAACTGACTTTAAGGATGGTAAGAGTTAAGAGGTTAAAAGGTTATGGTGGATAGGAAAAAGGAAATGACCAAGCGTGTTCAGGAGGCTTGGGTGCAGAGCATGTGACTGAGCCCAGCATGGTGGGTAAGTCATACCTCATTCTGGATAGTGAGACTCCATTGGCGTCCAAGGTCAAGTCTGAATTTCTAGCAAGGAGCTTCTTACATCTAGGGAACAGCTGTCACACGCATTTAAGGCTGTCTGCTGTTCCCACCACACCACCTTAGGTATACGTAGTTGTAAGCAATGTCTGCACTCAAGTCTGTTTCAGAGAGCTCTTCCAGGATGAACTCAGCTTTATTTCATGTGTCCTGTTCATTTGCCACTTGGTGAGATTCTTAAATAAGGAATTTCCTTGCCAAGGAACAGCTAGTGGTTAAGAATTCTGCCTCCTCTTTTTCTGAATGTGTGCACACAAAAGACAAGGACACTTTCTGCCTCCCTTAGAAGCAGTGAGTCTCATTCTCTACATTCAAAATGAGCCGTTCACAGCAGGGGTCCCTGGAGCCAGCCCCCGAGGCGCCGGAAGCATAGGGAGCATCCAGGGTAAAGGTCCTAGGAGTTAATATTAACCGGCTGCACTCGCTCTCCAGAGGAATTTTCAAAGCGCTCATTTTCCAGCTCCTCATTCTTCCCTTGTTCTCATCATTTTTTTTCCCCTCTCAAGTTTGGATAGCTTAAGTCCAAATATAGGAAAAGCAAACCTGTTTTAGGAGGGCAGTTTGCACTCTTCAGATCTTTAAATTCTTCCTAGATAAGTGTTTCCAAAGCATGTTGTGGCATTGGTTTTCTGTTGGTGGAAAGAGTCTGGGTATGAAAGACTCAAGGAGCCTGTCTGCTTTTAGAGACAAGGTAGGGCTCTTCACCATAACACTCTTCGGCTTAGATTTGATGGGAGATTGTTGTTTTAGGGTGTATGGTGTGTGTGTGGGGGGGGTCCCTGAACACCCACAGTTCCCATGGCACTCTAGCAGCAACCCTGCTGTGGAGCCAAGATCATTCTAGCACTGGGGGAGAGGAGAGTTCATGAAGCTCCATCCAGCTGAGAAGCTATTGGGAATTGTCAGCTGTTGGGGCAACGGGAGTCATTTTTCTTAGGGGATGTGGCTACTGGTAGATTGCCATTGTCTTAGTTACTTTCTAATACTGTGGCAGATACCATGGCCAAGGCAACTTATGGAAGAAAGGGTTTATTGGAGGTTTACAGTTTAAGAGGGCTAGAGTCCATGACCATCATGGGAGGCGGGCATGGCCGCAGACAGGCAAGCAGGCACAGTGCCATAACAAGTACCAGAGAACTCACGTCCTGATCCACAGGTATGAAGCAAAGAGAACTAAGTGGGAATGCCATGAGCTTTGGAAACTCCAAAGCCTGCCCCTAATTACACACCTCATCCAACAAGGCCATACCTCCTCATCATTCCCAAACAGTTTCACCAACTGGGTATCTAGTATCCAAATATATGAGCCTCTGTGAGGGGGGCATTTTCACTCAAACTACTACATCTATGCTCATGCCAGATAGCACTTGTTGGACTCAGTAAGTTATTTTGAAAAAAAGAAATGGAGATTGAGGAAGAGGTAAAAATGGGAGGAAGGCATATTGAGAAGTCTAGGAGAGTAGGATGGGTGAGGATTAAGGGTGGATGTCATAAAATACATGGTATACATATATGAATTTTTCAAATAATAAATAAAACGCTAAAAATTTAAAAAGAGATAAAAAGGAAAATGTGTTGTTTACATATATAATTCCTTTAGTGATATTTGTGCATATATAATACTTATTATTCAACCATAAGGAAGAACAAAAGTATGCCACTTGAATAAAATAGATGTGACTGAAGGCTATGTGAGATATTTTCTCTCAGGCAGAGCCTAGATTTCTTTTAAAAGTCATGGAATGTGCTATTTGAGAGAGGAAAGAAACCGGGAATGGGAAAGAAGGACAAGGGAGTAAGAAGGGGTGATTATTATCAAAATATGGGTATGAAAATAAGAAATATGTGAGTATTTGCCATTGAGGCCCTGATATTTGTGAGGTTACTATGCTTGAATTCTTTTTTATTTATTAAATAGATGAAATTTAACAAGTCAGTAAAACAGATTAAGGTGAATAGGTATTAAAAACAAAGATTTTTACTAGATGTTAAAGTAGACATAGCATAGGAATATTTAAGAGGAAAAACTATATTCTTGAATTCTTTACATTCCAATCTTTCTAAATTATTTAAGACCAAAGTGAAACTTCTATAATATGATGAAATAAATTACAGAATTACAAAGAATTTCTACAGAAAACTCAGAACCTCAGAGAAATTGAGAACATACTTTAGGACGTGGTTCTTAAGGGACACCTAACTAGCTGAAAAAGCATCTAATTCCTTGGGAAGTGAGCTCCAAAATTCAAGTACTCATTTTATAAAATGTGTTAAGCACCTAATTTTGTACAGTAGTTTGCACATGATTGCCTACCCAGAGAATATAAGAAAACACTTCAAGTAGCTATTAATTCCAATATAAGTTTAGTATCGTGGTCAAATGTTTAAAAATCACAAAACTGTTGGTAAACATATAATTAATATCAGTTAGAAACATTAATGTGACTGCATGGTGTGGTCCATAGCAATAACAAAATAAGATGAAAAATTCTATGTAGAGGCAACACTGAAAATTACTAATGGATATGAGATTAAAACAAGGAGAGATACATAGAACATTTTTTGGCAATCTAATATTAGTTCATCTCAAATAAGCTATAGATTTTCAATTGTAAGTTCCTTATTAAAATCATAATAAAGCCAGGTGTGGTGGCACACACTTATAATCCCAGAATTCGGGAGACTGAGGAAGCAGGATTGTGAGGTTTTAGCTGGCCTGATGTACAAAGTGAGAATCTGTCTTCAAGTAAATAAATAACAATATAAAACCTAAAATATTTTCTATATTTTGTACACAGAAGAAAAAACATCCCAAAGTAGCCAACTATTAAAAAAAGAAAGAAAGAAATGACTTGGCATATAAGATAGCTAGATTAATATTTACAATCCATTTATTTTAAAAATTCATTTATCATATTTTTACTTATTTTATGTGTGCATGAATGTGTGTGCTACAGCACACGTGTGGAGGTCATAGGACAACTTGAAAGCATTAGTTCTCTCCCTCCACCATGTGAATTCCTGGGATCAAACTCAGGTCATCAGGCTTGGTGAGCCATCTCCTGAGATCTACAAGGCAACCGTAATGAATGATGATTAAAAACATCACAAGTCAAAACCAATAGGAAGGAGGCAAAGCTCCATTTAGAGGAATATATCTAGCTTTCCATACAAACAATGGAAAATAAGAAGTATTGAAAACCAGTGAACAGACTGCAGTTTAAATGGACCTTTTAAAAGTTATATTGAAATTTAATCCCCAGCATGGGGGTGTTGGCATATGAAAGAGTTTCACAATAGCCCAGAATGAAGTAAAACAAAGGTTTATTTATTTGGGTGTAAACTCACAAAAAGGGTAGTGATCTGCAGTCCAATGTATGTGCTGGGAACTGGAACTGAATCCAGCATCCAAGAGGCCGGCACACACTTTTCATCTGCATTTATAGTACATGAGCCCATGCCCAAAGTGGGCCAGTATCCTAAAGACTATTGGCTGAAGGAGTTCCCACAACACCTCCCCCTTTTGTCTAAATAAGAGAGTTCTAAGCCTAATATAAAATTATATACAATAAGAACAAATATCAAATATTGTCCAGGAAAAAGAAGATGCAAAAACATACATAAAAATTAGGATTACAACCAGCACAAACAACATCAAACAATAAATATATGCTAAATGTTTCAATAGTTATCCTATCTGAAGGAGTCTAAGTCTTATATTAAAAATGGCTTGGAATGAGAAGGGAAATAATATTACTTGAGTAAACAGGAAGTGCAATTAAGTAACTTCCAAGAGGTGCAAGAAATGACAGACAACCAGCTACCTGAGCAATCAGCCAAAGTCTCATTTGCAACATTGTGGCAGACAACATTACCTAAGGCTAGAGTATCTGACAGACCATTTTCAGAGGCAGGAAAATTTGGAAAACCACCTTACCTTGTCTTGGCAAGGTTTCATAGTCTTTTTTGCTTGTATCCTGTTTGTCCAATCTGGACACCATGTAGTTTGTCAGTAGTTGAGGCAGAGGCAGTTCTTTGCCCAAAGGCCAGTTTTGCCAAGAAGAACACAAGCTCCAAGTGGAATGTCTTCAGTGTCCAACATTCTCTTAGGAATAGATCGGTGTTGTCAGGGGCAATCGTGTCTCACATCAACAGACTCCTAAGTTATTTAAATGCCATATTCTACAGTTCTTTGAAGTGTTTGAAGATTACCTATCTATGCAGAATACGATCTCTATGTATCTAAAGAACCTGACTAGTCTAACTATAAGTATGACAAACATGGATGACTATTGACTTGTAATTCTTAATACCTATATAGCTTAAAGACTAAGGCTTTCTATTAAAAAAATTAAACAATCTTTAAATAAATGTGCAGCAAATGAGTACAATGACCTCAAATGTAAACAATATATAAGTATCTTGATCAGAGGAAGAAATGTATAGTGCAATATGTTAAATATATCCTAAAATTGCATCAATATTCAAAATATCTTAAGCAGAGGTAGAAACATGCAATATGACAAAATAACTTTATACAGGTGCAAAAATATTGTAAACAGAAGTGGGAGCATATTTAATATAATAAATATAATTTGAATTTGTATCAATGTACAAGAATCTATACCAATGTAAATTGTCTATAAATAATAGCTCACAAGTAATCTCACTATTACTCAGTATTATTAGTGTGAGTAAGCTTACACTAATCTACCTATTATCCCATCCCATCCATTCCTTTTTTATTTTACAAGAGAGATCCCTGAATCTATTTCATCTCTACCCCAACCCTATACCAGTTATAACCAACCCCTAATAATGTCCCTAGCCCTGAGGACAAACTTCACTGGAAGAGGGGACACACTTTTTTAGAATTACTTCCAGCTGTCATGGGGGCAATGTTATTTCTATGGGATCCTTTAAAAACTAAAATGATGATTACGTTTCAAGATTACTGTCTGGTACAATTGCAGATAAGTTCTTATTTGAAGTTCTGGCCAGAACATTGTTAAGAAGGTGCACCATCTCAGCTAGCCAAATTGGAATCATCTTGAGCAGTTTGTACCCCAAAACCAGTTTTAAAGTGGTGCTATCAGCATAATGACATCATATCAACCAGGAGAAATCCATTGTTGTGGGACCCCATCTTCTTCCTGGAAACTTCAAAGATTACTTCAGGAAAATTTATTGTTTATTGTGGAAAACTTAAGCATTATTCAAATAAACATATATTCAATGAAACATACTATAGAAACAATAATAGGTATGAAAAGAAGTAAATTTTTTTGAAAGCAGAGTTTTGATAATAGTAGTCCCTAAATTTTATCTTCCTTCTGTCTCATACCAGATGGCTCCTGATATGAGAAAGAAACTCTGAATTTTTCTTACAACACTATTGGATTTAGAGAAGGAGAGCCACTGTCCAACACCAAAGCCAGCTTTGATTTTTAAAATAAATGGTGACTACTATTATGCGTATGTCAATAAGATCTTACCTTGCAAGTGATATTGATATCATAAGTCAGATTTCTCTTTGCTTGGTGATTCTTTCTGGATAGCTATCTTTTCTTTTTTAAGCATCTAGATGTTCAAGGTCTCTTGACTTTTTGAAAATGGGTATTTTTCTGCAAAGACAAGAAGAGAACACTACCCCAACCCTTATGAGGTTTCCTTATAAGCTGTAGAATTGTTACCTCTGTGGATGAGCTGTCATTTCTCTTTTCAAGAGATTTCTCTTTTTCAAACAAAATCGTTATTAATTTTGATGGTATCCATAGCTTTTCTTCTCCTGTGGAAACAAGAGTGAAACACCTTCCACAATGTAGCACATCTCCTAGTCTCCATTCTGAGGTCAATGCATCCTTGAAACACATCAGCTTATTTAATTCAGAATGTTTTTCTATTATCCAATATTTCTCTGCTGCCAATGTTCCTTTCTCATTAGCATTAAGAAAATTCAAGGTTAATAAAATGTTATACAAGCTATTTATGGGGGTATTTTTCATTCCTTTCTGTTTGTTTAACATATCCTTTATAGTTTGATTTGATTTTTCTATAACTGCCTGACCTGTAGGATTGTGTGGTATACCTATATGATACTTTATATTATAATAAACAAAAAGTTTCATTTCTTAGAGACATATGCTGAACTGTTGTCTGTCTTTATTTGTGCAGATATACCCATGATGGTCATAATATCTAGGAAATGTGTGATTACCGAATCAGTCTTTTCCAAACTCAAAGCAATTGCCCATTGAAGACCTGAATAGGTATCAATGGTGTGGTATACATATTTTAATTTTCCAAATTCTACAAAATGGAACAAATCCATCTGCCAGATTTCATCCCCTTAATTACCCTTTGGGTTATTTCCTGCAGGTAGCGGTGTTTGGTTATATAAAGAACTAGTACTACATCTCCTTAGCTTGTTGTCATGTAATAGAAAAGTCCTTTTATTAAATGTTTGCTATTAACATGATGTTTTTTATGAAACTCTGAGGTCTTCAGCTCATTTCCAATCAACGATTGATCAATTTCTGCATTACCTTGCACTAGAGAACCTGGAAGACTTGTATTAGATCGAATCTGCCATATATGGGACAAAGCCTATTTCTGATTATATCTTGAATCTGAATAAATAATAAAGTCAATTCTGTATCATCTGGTATAAACTCGGTGGTTTCAATATGCAAAACAACTATTTCATATTGCAAATCAGTGACTATATTGAGATTTCTTTAAAATTCCTTAGTTTAAAGAGTACCATGAGAATAGCATATAATTCCAACTTTTAGACAGAATTATAAGATCTTTGTCCCACTTTAATTAACTCTTCTGGTTTGTAACCTGCTTTTTCCAGTTAATTTGCATCATTATAGAATGTAGGGGCTCCAGTTATTGGTGTGTCACAAACAATGTGAGGAAGGATCCAATTAGCTCTCTTTATAAGGTTAATTCTATTGCTTTCGGTATAATTGTTATTAATCTCTCCCCCCCCCAAAAAAAATTAGTACAAGCTCTTTCCCAAGGTTCATTGTCTTTCCATAGTTTTTAAATTTCATCATCAGTAAAAGGTACTATAATTTCTGCTGGGTTTATTCCTACTAATTGACAGTTTTCTTTTTATAATTAATTCAGAGATCTTTTCCATATAATATTTTAATCTTTTACTCAGTTTATGTGGTAAAAAAGATCCATTCTAAGATAATATCTTCCGTCTGCATTAAAATTCCCAGAGGGGAATGTTTTGGGGGTAATATGACCAGAATGCAGTTAAGATTTGGATTCACATGATCCACATGTGCCTTCTGTAATTTCTTTTTAATCAAAGTCAATTTTTTTTTCTCAGCTTCAGCTGATAATTCCCTGGGACTATTTAAGTCTTTTTCACCATCTAAGGTTTTCTTTAAATGAATTATTTGATCAGGTATTATCCCAGAAGTAGTTCATAAACTGGAAATGTCTCCTAGCAATATTTGGAAGTTATTAAGAGTCTGAAATCAGTCTTTCCTAATTTGTGCTTTTTGTGTTCTAATATTTTGTAAACCTATTTTATAACCTAGATAATTGATAGCATCTCCTCTTTGTATTTTTTCAGGAGCAATTTGTAATCCCCAAATAGGCAACATTTTCTTTACTTCTTTAAACATTCTTTCTAATGTATCTACATTTGAATCAGATAGCAAAATGTCATCCATGTAATGGTAAACTATAGATTCAGGAAATTGCTTATATATAATTCTCAATGACTGACTTACAAAATATTGGCATAGAGTGAGACTATTTGACAGTCCCTGTGGGAGGACCCTCCACTGATACTTTTGCTAGGCTGAGAATTATAAGTAGGCAATGTAAAGGCAATTTTTCTCTGTATTTTTCTTGTAAAGGTATAGTGAAGAAACAATCTTTTAAATCATTAACTATAAGAAGCCATCCTTTAGGCAATAGGGAAGGCAAAGGAATTCCAGATTGTAGAGGGCCCATTGGTTGAATCACCTTATTAATAGCTCTTAGATCTGTCACAATTCTCCATTTTCCAGATTTCTTCATAACAACATACAGGAGAATTTCAAGGGCTGGTTGATTCTTCAATATGCTGAGCATCTAGCTACTTCTGTACCAACTGTTCTAAAGCCTGCAGTTTCTCTGTTGTTAAAGGTCATTGTTTAACCCATATAGGTTTCTTAGTTAACCATTTTAAAGGTAGGGCCTTTGGTACCTCAGAAGGTTTGCTAGTTGTTTTGTTTGGTACAGCCTTTTTATAGTACCTTATAATATCCTTCCCAGAAGGATGAGTTGGCTTATGTTCATTTCTGAGACTGCAGGAATGTTAATCTGGATATTCCATTGCTGGAACACATCATGGCTCCATAGATTTCACTGCTATATTAGTCACATATGGCCTCAGCCTTCTGCTCTGTCCTTCTGGCCCTATGCATTTAGCCCATCTCGTGCTTTGTTTTACTTGAGATAGGGTTCTAATTCCTAGGAACTGAACATCTGCTTCCTGAAGAGGTCAATTTGGATGCCAAGAATCTGGAGTAATAATAGTCACATCTGCATCCATGTACAGTAATCCTTCTATTATAATGTTATTTTTTAACACCTTCAGCTTTGGTCTTTGAACATTTATAGAATTCTTCCAAAATATAGGTTTACTATTTTCCATTGGAATTTTTGATTCATCCTCCATGTTTATTCTATCACCCAGAGCAGTATTTTTTTTTTTTTTTACAATAGGCACTGGGTTTTCTCATTTTCCTAGGGAGATGTGTCCTTCACAGTGACTGGGAATGACTGGACCACATTTTACCTGGGGTCCTGTGAGAGGCTTCCCTAAGAAGTTTCCCAACGGTAACGACTTGCCTTTTTTGTCTCTTGTTGATCTACATTAATTAGCCCAATGTTGGCCTTTTCCACATCTTCTACATAATCCAGAATATTGAGATCTTCTATTTTTATCATTCCTAGAGAAAACATTACTTCTAGGAACACCTTGTCTACAATCCCTTCTCAGCTGTCCTTTTCTACCACAATTAAAACATTAGGTATTTTGATGTCTCTTCATACCTTTGGAAATTGCTTCGCCTACCCCAATTCTCAGTATTATAGTCAAATGACTCAAAATTACTTCAGAAGGGTTGATGGGAATTGAAAAAAATTTGTTATGGAATTTGCCTTCAATGTGACAAGGCTAGCCATTTGGGCAAGAAACTGCTCTTGCTGGACTGCTTAATGGTGTGCTGTGTGAACTGGACATGCAGGACCACAGAAAAGTGATTGCTGAACTTTTCAGAAGATGGGATGGTCCTTCAGTGTTCCTGCTTCACAGAAGAAACTACCAGACAGTCTGTAGGACACAGAATAAAGCAACTAACAAATTTTGTGAGTACAAGGCATAACAACCTTCAAATTTCCTGCTTCACTGAAAAGTCTACCAGATATTATGGGCCTGTAGGCTGAAGATGGAGGCCCCAATGTTACAGAAGAACTTTGGGTGACTATCCATGCAGTGAGATGTCTCTGTCAATTCTAGAACTTTGGGAGTTGCTTACAATGCACTCCTGTTTACTTAGGCAATATTATATCCTTCTGGGGTCTTTGAAGAGTTGAAGACAGATATATTTATAGTTATAGTTTTCTTTAGTTATGATAAAAGATAAACTAGATATAAAATTTTAGACTCACAAAGATGATAGAGTATTTTCCTTAATTTGCCAAATGTAAATAGACTAAATATTTATAATTATTGTTTCATAAATGTTTTATATATGCAATTTTCTTATGTTAAAATTAAAACCTTCCTTTTCAATTAGACAGAATAGGGGAGATTATGTGGGATATCCTTCTGTATGTGTTGCTTTTATTGGTTAATGAATAAAGCCACTTTGGCTATGGTAGGGCAGAATATAGCCAGGCTGGAAGGGATATATAGAGAGAGTAGGTATCAAGGAGATGCCATGTAGCTGCTGAAGGAGAAGGACATGCTAGAACCTTACCAGTAGGCCACAGCCTTGTGGAAATACACAGTTCAATAGAAATGAGGTGATTTAAGATGTAAAAGTTAGTTAATAAGAAGCCTGAGCTAATAAGCCAAGCAGTGTTGTAATTAAAATAATTTTGTGTGATTATTTGGATCTGGGAGGCCAGGAAATGAATACACACACTCTGTTTACATGGAGGTGGTCTGAGTTGGGATCTTAGGATGGGGTTAGGGTGGGATGTAGGCCATGAAGATCTAGCCCTCACTAATGCTGGTTTCAAAGGAGAGAGTTAACTGTTAGGAGAATGGGCTTCTTCTTTTGAGAAGGAGCTTTTCTGGGTATTTTATTGCTACTGCCTCTCTACTGTTTTCTCTCACCATTAGACACTCTCTTCTGCATTATGACACTGTGCCAGATGCTGCCAGAACTACAAACTCAATATATCTTTGTCCTTTATGAATTACCTACTCTAGTTTCTGGGAAACTAGAAAAGGCAATAAAATGAACCAAAGAAAGTTAAAAGTCAATATTAATTCCTATTGATAAAACAGATAAACTAAACTTGATTAAAAATAAAATTAACTTCAGTTTAATAAAATACTTGAGATGAATAATAATCATGAAAGAAATTGAAAGGTAATCAAAAATATAATAACTCCCAATACAATGTAGATCTAGTTAGTGTAGTAATTTAGTTGTGGCCATTAATAAATGAGTGCATTACATGTTATAAACACACATACATATGTATGCATATATATATGTTTATATATATATATGTGCACTTACATGCACACTTTCAGGAGTGGAGAAAATGATGTGAAAGTCTGTAATATAAATATAACTTATTAATATAAATAATATTATGTGAGCTTATATTAGGATATCTTTTTCTGTAATGTTCCTTAGTGCAGGTATACATTACTCTATTACATTTGCTTTATTATACTTTGCATACGTACATTTTCTACAAACTGAAAACAGATAACATGGTGCCCTTGTGCTGCACAAAGCTACTAGTGTTATTTTCCAACATCATGTGCTCCCTTCATGTCTCTATGACACATTTCAATAGTTCTCATAATAACTCTTTGATGTGACCTTTGTCACTGTTTGGAGGGGCCTCAAAGTATGTTTCTACAAGTAGACTCCCTTTATCAATACTGCACGTATGTCTGACTATTCCACTGACGGCTAGCTTTCCCCACTTAGTCCTTGCTATTCCCTGAGATGTCACAATACTGAAATTAGACTAGTAAATAAATCTTCAATGATCTTGAGGTATACCCCAGTGAAAGAAAGAACATGATCTGTCTTACTATAAAGCAAAGGCTCCTTGTATGTAGGCAATCCGTCAGGACTGTAGGCTCCCCAATAACGACACAGGGACTTATTAAGTATAAGTGCTTGGTCTATAGCTTAGGCTATAACTAGCTCTTATAACTTAAATGAACCCCTGTTTATTCATCTACATGTTGCTGTGTGCTCGTGGCTTTTACCTCTCCTCCTGCATGTCTTGTATCCTCTCTGCATCTGGCTGGTGACTCCACCTTTTTCTTCCCAGCATTCTCTTTGCCCCCAAAATTCTGCTTAGTTATTGGACATTCAGCCCTTTACTAAAGCAGTCACGGTGGCATGTCTTCACACAGTGTAAAGGAATAGTCCACAATGGCTACCCATGATAATTTTAGTGAAAAAGGCATGCCCAACCCAAGACAGCTGAAGCAAGGACTTTGCACCGATTAACCCAGGTGTGGATGCAGAGGAAAATTCTTATTAAGAAACAAAGGGCCTTCAGCCCTCTGGTGTGAAGAAAACTTTCATGATGGCCACGGCATTCCTCAAATAGAAGCAGACTGTGAGCAAGGCCCAAGTCTTTCAGAAGAAAGGCTTGAGGCCAGCTGAGGTCGGTCCGTGAGGGTTAAGATGTTTACATGCCTGAACAGAGAGATGGGACAGTGGGTGCTGCGACAGTTTCCTCAGAGGATGCAGCTGAGGAACCTCATGGAGGGAGACTCACTAAAGAGCACATTATCAATGGAACGAGGCAGCCTTGTGTCAGAAGAAGATGCCGTTTAGGACTAGAACAGTTAGTGAGAAGCCACGCTTGGCTTCAAGATTCAAAGCGAGGGGCTAATGAGGCTGATAACTTGAAGCTGAAGCCAGCATCCATTTAGCTCTCCAACTAGTTCTCAGCCTAAAGAACACTACCAGTTCTCTGCTCTGGAAAGAGAGTGCGGATGGCGGTGTGTGTGTTTACAACCTGTTCTCTGCCTGCTGGGAAGACTCACTGCTCACAAAACAAAACAAAACACTTTCTTGAAAACGCTTACTGTTCACTGACAGAACCCCGGGTCACTCAAGCCTGCTACAACAGCCATTCCGCAGCCCGCAGGAGTCAGTCCGACTTTCAAGTGATATATTTAAGAAAGACTTTTTACAGCCTTTATAAATTGCCTAATCTGCGGAATTCAGTTATGGTGACCAAAAATGAATCAAGAAACCCACCTTTAACATGTGAAATTAGAAAGGCAACAAACTAATCCAAAGAAAGTAAAATGTCTGTATGAAGGCTGAAAATTAAGTTCCATTAATAAACAGACTGAATTAAGCTTGGTTGAAGATAAATTTAACTTGCATTTAATAAAACTGTGGCAGATAGGGCAGATAGCAGTTCTTTTGATGAATCTAGACACAGAGAATTAAGGCCCCTCTGGATAGGATTTAAATTCTAGCTGCTATCAGGAACAGTCTTGATTCGTGGAAGGGGGTCAAAACATCAGCACGAGCAACAGTTTAGAAGTCAGCCCCAACTTTTCTGGATGACTTTGAGGGGTTCAAGATTTCAGTGGAGGAAGTCAGCATAGAGCTGGTGGAAAGAGGGTGGGCTGGGGTGGCCGGAGACAGGAAGGGGAGCCTTGTAGTTGGGATGTGGCTCAGTTAGCAGAGTGCTTACCTAGCATGAGTGAAGCTGGATATGTTGGCGCTTACTTGGAATCCCGCACTCAGGATTTGCAAGCAGGTGGAGCTTGCGTTGGCTACTAGTCTTTCTAATTAATTTTTTTGTACAATGTATTTTTTTTCATGTTTTCCTCTCCCCTAACTTGTTTCTCCCTACCTCCATACTCACCCAACTTCAAGTTCTTCCCCCCACCTTCTTTAATACAAACAAATATGGGGGGGGAGAACTTTAAAAAATGAAAATCAAAACAAATAAAAAACCCAATAAGACAAAAACTTGGAGAGGAAAAAGATGAAATAAAGAAAGAGCTCACGAAAACAACACAACACAATGCACCCTGTTCCTGGCACCGGAGGGTCTGCTTGGTGGCATAAGATATCGTGTTGGGACTGTTCCTCCATTATATGATGACTCTATTTAAATTCCTTTCATACATTTATGCATATTTTAGGAAGCTTGTGTAGTAGTAAGCTTCCATATGGCTTTCAAAAGGCTTTAACGTTAGCTGTCCCTCCCCATATTCTCCCCTTTACTTTTCTCTCCCTTTCCCTTCCCTACTTAATCTTCCTATTCTCACTTCCCCTTTATCTCTCCTTAATACTACATGCTATTTCTGAAGTACGATTAATAAAAACTCAGAGAGAGAAACTGGGGTTCAACCTGAAGACCAGAAAAGCAAAACAGCCAGCCACTGGCTCTTACCTCTACCTCAGTCAGAAATGGCGATCCTGCCTCCAGGAATCTCAGAATGAGGCTGAGACTGAGAGCTGTCTCCTCCCATTTTATAATCCTCTCTAGTTCTGGGATTTAAGGTGTGCACCACTACCGCCTGGTTTCTATGGCAAACTAGTGTGGCTACTGGGATTAAAGGCGTGTGTTATTGCTGCCTGGTCTGTAAGGTTGGCCAGTGTGGCTGTTTTACTTTTCTGATCCTCAGGTACACTTTATTTATTAAAATACAAATGAAATGCAAACGAAATACATATCTCCCCTTCTTTGGGAGATCTTTTCCTCTTCCCCAGTTTCTTACCAGTTACCTAACCTATGTGGTTATTGGGATTGTGTGCTGGCTAGTTTTTATGTCTTCTTGACACAAGCTAGAGTCATCTGAGAGGAGGGAACCTCAACCAGGGGGAAAAATGCTTATATAAGATGGGGCTGTGGGCAAGCCTGAAGGCATTTTCTTATCAGTGATTGATGTGGAAGGACCCAGTCCATTGTAAGTGGTGCCGCCCCTGGACTCCTTGGTGGTCATGGGTGGTGTAAGAAAGCAGGCTGAGCAAGCTATGGGGAGCAAGCCAGTAATTAGCGCTTTTCTATACCCTCTGGATCAGTTCCTATTTCCAGGTTCCAGGCCTGTTTGAATTCCTATCTTGACTTCCGTCTATGGAAGTGTTTAAAATAATAAATAAACCCTTTCCACCCTAAGTTGCTTTTTGGTCATGATGATTTTATCACAGCAATAGAAACCCTAACTAAGAGATATCTGGAGTTCACTATCATCCATGGCTACATTGCAAGTTCAATGCTAACGCCCTGAAGATGTGATTGAATTGCTGCAGCCGCAAGATGAAACTTTGATGGGTAAGAAATTGCTTCTTACAGATTAACAGAGAAAGCAGGGTATTCTAGAGGCGAAGCTTCTGTGAGCAGATGACAACAGGTTCAGAATGGGGCAGGGACTTGATTGATACGGCATCAAACTGAGAGGATTGACTCTTGATTTTGAAACTCTACTGTAGATAAAATGTTATCAAAGAGCATCAGATGCTGCAGAGGTAGCTCTCCTGAAAGGGAAAGTCAACTAATATGACAAAGCTCACTCAGGTCTCTCGTTAAGAAATTGCCACAGCTAGCCAGACGTGGTGGTGTGACCTTTAATCCTAGCACTCGGGAGGCAGAAGCAGGCAGATCTCTGTGACCTGACATTGTAGGTTCCAGAGCAGTCAAGTGCACAATGAAACCCTGTCTCAAAAGGAAAAAGGAAATAATAATTTTAAAAAAGGAAATTGCCACAGCTCCCCAACACTCATTAGTCACCATTCTGATTAGTTGGCAGCTATCAACATTGAGGCCAGGCCTACTACCAGCAAAACGATTGACTTGTTTAAGGTTCAGATGATATCATTTTTAGCAATAACACATTTTAGAATTAAGCATGTGTACTTTTTCAGGCATAAAACTATTGCATAATTAGTAGACTACACTATAATGTAAACATAATTTTTATATGTACTGAGAATTTTAAAAATGCTTATAATCTATTTTATTGTGATTTTAGCTTCTCTGATAGTCTGTAATCAACTCTACAATGTCTTAAGAGTGTGTCCTGTTAAAAGGAAGGAAGAAAAACACAAGCCGGTGTCACTGATGAATGTAGACACAGTGTCTAGGTAGGAAATGTTGCTTAGGATAAATCAACATAGAAATGAGTACAGAACTGACCTCTCCGTGAAATTAAGCATTGAGTGGAAGGAATACTACATCATGACCAAGTAAGTATGATTTAAGAATTCCTGAAATATCTATATCTCTATATTAAAAACATCTTGGGGTGTGTGTGTGTGTGTGTGTATGTGTGTGTGTGTGTGTATGTGTGTATGTGTGTGTTTCGCATTCCTATTTGTGCTGGTGTGATATGGAGAACAGAGGTTGATATCAAGTTCTCAATTGTTCTCTACCTTACATTTTGAGATAGGATCCCTCATTGAATCTAAAACTCACAGATTCAATTAGGGTGGTTGACCATTAAGCCCTAAAGACCCACTGCCCCTCCAACCCTGGGATTATAGATGTGCACCATCTTGCTGGACTTTTTACATGGGTCTTAGGGACCCAAATTCAGGTCCTCATGCTTGCATGGCAAACACTTTACCAAATAAGCCATCTCTCCAGGCCTTGGAAGATCTATGCTATTAACAGATTAAAACAGACACCAGGTTACATTTTAATCAATTCAGAAAAAAATATGATTTATAAATACCCCTCATTTATAATCAAAAAAGACAAGATGTCACATAAACTCTCAACACATAGTATTGACTCTTTAAAGAAAAGAGAGAGAGAACAAAACCCTGTCATTGGGACAATGGGGAGCAAATTGGAGGTCATCATGTTAAGTGAGATAAGTTAGGCATAGAAAGACAGACACTGTATGACCTCATTCACAGATGGAATCTAAAAGGCTGAATTCACAGAAATCGAGGGTATAATGGTGATTACCAGAAGTGGGATGTAAGGAACTAGGGGAGGGAGAGAAATGTTGATCAATGGGTAACAAACTACAGTTAGCTGGAAGCAAGTAGTTTTGGTGGTTGTGTGCACCGGGGTCACCACAGATGACAATAGTACTGCACTGTTCAAAAAGCCAGAAGAAATGGTTTGAAAACTACTGTAAGGGAATGATACATGTTTGAGGAAAGGGCCAAGTTTCACTTGACACAAACATTCCACAAAGTTCATATGTATCAGGCAACTTGTTCCCCCATCAGTATGTATAATGTTTATGGATTTTACACACCAGTCAGACATTAACTCAAATATAAAATCAATATAACAAAATCAAAATAATGTTGTTACATTCTAGATGGGTGCTACTGCATCATAAAGGCTCCTTTCCTGAACTCTTCCTTTGTTAAACAGTGACATTAGCAAATGTCACAGGTGTTGATGACAATTTTCCTTCTAGAGATGCTAAAGGGCAAGCAAGAATAAAGTGATGTTCTCCTTCATGATTTAGCTTTATTTCAGTCCACTCTCAAGTCATCTCAGGTATGATCAGTGGATGCACTTCCTGCTCCCGAGAAAGCAGGGTGAAGTGATGTGGAGAGAGCATGGGGCGTGTTAAAGTGGACACTAGAAAATGTGCAGTGTTGAGGTGACTGGGGGGCTTCAATCACCAAAGCAGTTTGGGGTCAAGCTCTGCATTTAGAGATTGGGAGCAGAGGTCATTTTAGGTAGGAAGACAGATGTAGGGTGAAAGTTAACAGAGGGGCTATAGGGCAGCGATAGAGTGGCCTGGTCAGAAGACAGTTTCTCCTGGACACAGACCCATAAAGGCTATTTATAGCTTCCTTTTACCAAGACGTGCCACCACAGCCTCTGCCCTTTGTTGTCTGTGATTTGGGGTTTGTCATCTTCTCTTGCCATTTGCGGCTTTAATTGATGCTGGCTCCTGGCATGGAAGGCATTTGGCCAACTATAGATTCTCATGCCACTTGTTCCAGGAGTCAATGGGTCCAGGGATTAGAGATTACTTGGCTCCTATAATTTCCTTGGATGAAACCACTGATTGGATTCTCACAGAAAGCACCAAACTATTGGGAACAAAATGTCAGGAAGCCATCACCATGTCCAACATATGTCATTACTTAATTGCTAGATAGCAAAATCAATTCGCTTTTAAAGAAGGAGCTACAGTGACATCAAAGACAACACATTTAAGTGTCATAGATGCACACCCTGAATCACCTGCTGTGAATATTATGTAATTCTTGGCAGTGGATGCACACCCATCAGAATGATACACCACATAAAGCCCCGTTGCTAATTTATGTCACTCCAGGAAAGCATGGGGCCAGAGAAATGAAACGGACCTACTTTGCTTAAGTGGTGAGACTCAGGGCTGTAACGTTTTCTGTATTGCAAGCTTTTCTTCACACCTCTGAAGATCCGGGGCATCATCTCTAATGTTTTCAGCTGACATGATTCACGAAGTAGCGAAGGGTCATTCTGGCTGTGACCTAGGATAAATTGTTGAAGAATGGATAGTTATAGTTATAGTTTTCCTTTGCTATGATAAAAGATAAAATAGATATAAATATTGTAACTGTAATTCTTGCTTGATAACTGTTCTGTTATATGTAATTTTACTATGTTAAAGTAAAAGCCTTTCTTTTTTGTTTAAACAGAAAAGGGGAAATGGTGTAGGAGGTCCTTCTGTACTTGTGTTGCTTTAATTGGTTGAATAAAGAAACTGCCTTGACCTTTTGATAGGGCAGCATTTAGGTAGGCGGAATAGACAGAACTGAATTCTGGGAGGGAGGAAGCAGAGAGAGAGAGAGAGAGAGAGAGAGAGAGAGAGAGAGAGAGCTGCTATGGAGCCTTCAGGTCAGACATGCTGAATCTTTCCCAGTAAGCCACGACCTTGTGGTGAACACAGATTAATAGAAATGGGTTAGATCAGGATGTGAGAGTTGGTCAAGAAGAGGCTAGATACAATGGGCCAGGCAATAATTTAATTAATACAATTCCTGTGTGGTTATTTTGGGGGTTAAGCTAGCCGCGCAGCTGGGAGCCGGGCAGCCAGGATGAAAAGCAGGCCCGTTCTCTCATACTACAGATTGTCTTTTGTTTCTCTGTGGAAACCAAAGCTCCCCCAAAGCCAGTCTGGACATCCCCATCGTGACTCTTGTGCCCTGTTTGTCCCTTCCATAGAGATGCTATTTAAGTGACCTTTACCTCCCCATAAGCAGCCATGGGTGGGAGCAAGACCATGTCAGAGGCCAAGTGGAGGAGAGGAGGCTATAGAGAACTTGCTCTTCTTCATAAAGTCCCAATGCACCTCAACATGGCCCAAGGACCTCATCAACCCTTGGATCCTGTGTGATGAGGGCTGCAGTTAACACCATGAACCACCCCTTTCCATCAGTCTGGGTCTTTTTTGCCTTTCAAGCCAAGCACTGGGCAGGGTCTAAAGAGCAGGCTGTTGTTCCTCTTCGCACAAACATTTGTGCCTCAACTCCACCACACTGGCAAACAGTCTCCTGTCATTCTTTTCCTAAGTATTACTTTCTCCTCCTTCCTCCTGTGCATAAAATCTTAACATGGAGTTTATTATGTTAGCTCGACCTTGCTTGTCTAGTTCATATGCAACGGTCAAAAATATAAATCTTAGCTGGGCTGGTGCAATTCTGAATAAGTAGAAGTTGCATAGAGCCTTTAGAACTAACTGGATTGACTCCTGTAGCCCAGGCTGGCCTAGGCACACCGTGAAGCCAAGGAAGACTTTGAACTTCTGATCTTCCTGCCTTTTTCCTGAGTGCTGGGATTGCAGTACTGGGATTAGGGCCAGGGCCCAAGACATACTAGACAAACCCTCTACTAATTAAGCTACATCCCTCCTTCCAGCTCATAGGATGGGGTGAGGACCACATGTGGGATGAGTGTGAGGTCTTTGCAAGCCCAATGTGCTATAGCAGTCAGAGAAGAATGCTCTTTAGGAGTCTGTAAGCCTTTCCTAAGAGGCCAAACAGTTAGTGAAAGGTTTCTGAAAATTGGCTGAATTTCCCCCAACTTCCCAGCCCCCAAGTGCCAGCAAGTGATTGTGTGTAGGTGATGGGTAAAGAAATGCTTATGCAAATTGAATCCTGATTAGTTACAAAAAAGGTTTTCTGTTTTGAGTGTGTTCGTTTTTATTCGGGAGCTTTGTTTGCACATTAGCTGCACACAATGTGATTTACATCATTGGCCTCACCCTGTCTTATTTGCCTTAATGTAATTGTCTGTTCAGATCCACTGATGGTGAAAATTGCATTTGTCCTTATCAGCGCAGATTCTAAAATGAGGAGTTCAAAGGAGGCAGACGCTTTAAATGCAGGGAAAGTATGTTTATTATTTTTTAAGGTCCTTTGAAATAGTCTTATCCCCTAGAATAGGATAATCTTTTTGCAGAACACCAAAAGGAATGACTCACTCTGACCCCTAATCAGGGAAGTTGCTAAAAAAGGAAAACAAGACAAAACAAAAACAAAACCCAAAAGACAGAAAAAGAAAAAAAGTGGGTCGACTCAGAAAATCTCCATCAGTTCAGCAGTGTTCTTGGGTAACCTTGGAAGGTTTGGGGATTTTCCGAGAAATCAACACTTGTGCTTTGGCTTGAATAAAAATGGACCTGGAACTCTTCCTTTGCCAGAATGCTGGTGCCAGGAAATGTTTCTCAGTTGAGGGATAGATAGTATATGGAGAGCACATATGGAAAGCATGGGAAGACAGAAGACAGATGTAGAGACTGGAAGTTTTCACAGTGTAGAAATGACTTTCTCATTAAAGCTCAACATTGAAAAAAAAATCTATGTTTGTAAGGCTCATATACTTATTCTCTATGTAGGACAAAGTTTCGGTTGTAGGCTGTCTTCTGACAGGGTTCACCATAGCATCAAGTGCAATCTTAAGCTGTCAGGTAAGCGAAGCTTTGGCAGACCACATATACTGAAACAGCCTGGCATTTGTAGGAGCTATGTACCAAACACCACGCTGCAGGGTGCACTCCGTCTACCTGGCTGGTGTTGTGTTGATTCCTCAATGGTTCTGGTACGTAGAGTCTCTTGACATTATCTCTTGGGGTTTGAAGCAGACAAATAATGACTGTGATCTTAGCACCACTATTGGAAGCTCCCCCAAACATGCTGTACCTGGGTTCGCCACAGAAAACATTTGGAGATCCAGTGAAATGATTATGAGATGTCCCTGGAGAAGGGGTCTGGGCATGCGTACTCATGCATAGTCATGCACAGCTTTGGTTAAGAACTGTATCCCAAGTGGAGTATAGTAATAAGACCTTAGTTTACCTATTGGTAAGTGAAAAAAAAAATGACTAAAATGACCCTATGATCCCAACCACTTGGGTGGATTGTGAGTTCAAGGTTGGCCTGAGCCACATAGTTAATTTCTGGCCAGGCTGGGCTACAAAGGCAGACTGTCTCAAACAACAAAAACTTACCAACCAACAAACCAACTAAACAACCAACAACCAACAAACCAACCAGCTTACTTCCAAAGCCTGCCATACTGGTATTCTACAGGCTGACTCCCAGAGTAATCAAAGGCACTTGTCCTAATGTGCAGGTTCTCTGGTTCCACTTTAAAACTCTTCCATCAGAATAACTTAAGGAAAAGAGAAGGAGGGTTGGGGGTGTAGCCTAGTTGGTAGGGTCCTTGCCTAGCATGCATAGAGCTCTGGCTCCGTTCACCAGATATGTGCTGACATACTTCCGTAATCCTAGCCTTTGGGAGGTGGAGTCAGGAGGATTAGAAGTTCAAGATCACAATTTTTAAGGATATATATATTGGTTTTTTGAGACAGGGTTTCTCTGTAGTTTTGGAGCCTGTCCTGGAACTAGCTCTGTAGACCAGGCTGGTCTCACAGAGACCCGCCTGCCTCTGCCTCCCAAGTGCTGGGATTAAAGGCGTGCACCACCACTGCCCGGCTAAGGCAAAATATCTTGATTTTCTGTGAAATGGTGCATCTCTGTAGTTGAGAGTCCTTTTATCTCTGGTTTCTGAGAAAGCAGTCTCTGCCCATGTTTAACCTCCTGATTAAATGTGGGGCTTGTCGCCTACTCACGTCTTCCTCTGTACCTGGGAGAGGCAGGGACAAGGCAAGAGAGGAGCATGGCTTAGCTTGATGGCTGCTTCGGTTTCCCCATTCACTCAACACCCATGCATTCGTCTGGTCTTGACACAGATCAGTAAGGTGGGTAGGTCGGGGCATGATGCTTAGGTGAAGATGTTACCACAGTGCCAAGCTAAAGCTCCTCTCTGTCCCAGGGTGAGCACTGGTGTCCTTGAATGGGCTGTAAGTAGCACAAGGGAGCCTGCCAGTCTTAGTAAGCCTCATCAGCCAGCACTGTGCCTGGCATACAGCAGGCACCAGTAATTACTCGTTGAGTGAAGAAATGAATGTATGAGTCTGGTCCTTGTTCCCTGACCGTTCTCTGGAAGTTAAAAGTGGAGAGTCACTTTTATAGACATAGTCATTTTTAGAACTCACGTGACTCTATTACATCCATCTTTTGGGATGCCATTGATAGATCGTGAGAACGGGATTTTTCTAGTGTGAGAGAATTTTCAACTAACAGCTGCCATCTACCTGTGAGAGATTCCCATCTGTATTTGGCAGGTGAGAAGAAGAGAAATTCATCTCTCCAGAATCCAGAGACATCAATTCCTTCCTGTGAGGCTTCTATGGGGAGGTGACAGGTCACAAAAATACTGCTTCTGTTGGCAGAAAAAAAATAGGCAGAACTTTGTATCACAAGTAGCATGATATCCCCAGAAAAGCCATTCATCTTGAATTATGCCTCTCAGCAGGACTAATTTTGAGAAATATTCTGTAACCTTCCTTTTTCAGAAAGTATGCTTTCCATGAGATGTGTTGAGGGCCCTATGAGGTGACAGAGGGGGTAAAAACTTAAAGAAGGGAACAAATCAGATATGGTGTGACACGAAGCGTGAACACAGAACTTAGAAGAGTAAGGTAGGCAGAGTAAGACCCTGTCTCAAACAGCAATCGATCAGCCAATCAATAAATAAGTGAATAAATAGTGAACCAACTCAATTAGGTGAAAAAGTAACAAATGAAGGTGTAGTTCTGCTATAGCAGAAGCTATAAACTAAAACAGGCACATGAATTTCATAATTTGAATTTTTCAGTTGGTTACTATGGTTAATTTTAATGGCCACCATGATCTAGAGTCACCAGGAAGAAGGCTTCAATGAGGGACTGTCTATATAGTCTTTGCCAGTGGGCATGTCTTTGGCGGCATTGTCTTAAGTAATTGATGTGGGGAGACCCAGCTGACTGTGAGTGGCATCATTCCCCACACAGGAGGTCCCAAAAGACATACTGTGGAGAAACAGGATGAGTACGAGCGAGCGGCATGTATCTCTCTGTTCTTGGCTGGCTGCGATGTGACTACCTGAAGCTCCCGCATTGACTTTGCTGCAGTGATTCATGATAACCTGGAAACACAAGCTGAAAGGAGCCCCTTTCTCCCCTAAGCCGCTTATCATCAGTGTATTTTATAGCAGCAACAGAAATGACACTATGAACAGTAAAAACATATTTGTCTTTTAGTTCTGTTTAAGCACTGGGCCCATGTCCTCACATGGCCAATACCTGGCAGGAGACAAGCAGATGCTGCAGTTTCCCGCTCTGAGAGACTTTTGCAAAGAAGATAACATTTCCTGGGTCTGTGGCAGCCCTCCCATGCACATGAACTTGTGAGTGTGCTCATGCACGCACGTATGCACACACTCACGCGTGCACACGCGCGCATGCACACACACACACACACACACACACACACACACACACACACACACACACACACACTGTCTCAGGTTTTGCTTCTGGAGAGATCATGAAACAATCCCTTAACTACATCCTAAAAGGAGAACATAAAAGCCTTGTTAGCCGACTTGGCCTGTCTGTCATTTCTTAGTCCAGTGTCAGGAGACAAACTGCTGTTCTTAGTTCCCCAGAGGCCCCAGGCATCCTCAGATGGTGTGTGGTTTGTCTTCAGGCTCTCTTCCTGGGGATGGTCCTTCTTCATTCCTAGTACCCCCGGCTCCTCACCTCTGGCTGGTGTCTCTAGACCGTTTGTCAGTCTCTTGTGTCTCAGTGTGGGCTGTGAGGAAGAGACCCACGCCACATGTAAATAACAGCTTCTGAGATGAGTCCATTCTTTCTCCTACCATCGCTCTTCCACACTCCCCCCTCTTTCTGAGAAAGGATTTCACTGTGTATCTCTCCCAGGCTAGCCCGGAACTCACTAGGTAGTCCTAGCTGTCCTTGAAGTTTGATCCTCCTGCCTCTGCTTCCTATGTGCTGGAATTATAGTCCCATATTTTTCTTTTTTGGTCAAAGTGCCTGCCACTCCTTTTGAAGCACCACTTCTAACCTGGCCTCTTCTTGTGGGGCTCCGGGGTAGGAGCCAAACTCTACATCCTAGTGCTAAAGCTGCCCCAAAGACCCTTGTCTGTGCTGTGGGATGGCTAGCCATTCGGGTGCAGAAAGTGTGGCATGTTTCAAATTTAGGTATATATGTATATCTTACCAGTCGAGCTGGGGTAAGCCCTGGACACCTTTTGAGGTCCACAATTCCTTCATTGTGGGTTTGTCATGGACACCCAGGTAGTAGGTCGTCAAAGGGTCCGATTAGTATAGTTCTAGGCTTATTAAAAGTGGTCAGCAAAAAGTAATTATTGATATTTAAATTAGTAGCATTCTCACCGATTGAGGAAGAGTGACAGGAGCGACTTCTAAAAATCTGAGCGACTTTGTAGCTGCAGACCTGAGCCTAGTGGCCTTCCGCCAGCTCTCCCACTCATCTCCACCTGTTTTGCACATCACTTCAAGCTGTGGCGTCAGGACAGAAAAGGTCATTTACTTTATCAAGGACATCTCAGCCAGGGGTATGGCCAACTCCAAGATGGCCCTGGCCTGGATCCAGTGGAACAGGTGGCTACTGAAGGTGCATCCCGCCAGTGCGGAGATCACACACAGACAGCAAAAAGGCAAGGTGGGCCTCACTCTCTTGCAAGAAACAGGTTGAGCTGTCCTTCTGGGGAGGCAGCTAGCCAGTGGCATGCCTAACTTCCTCACCAAATCCTTAGCTCTGGGCTACTTAGTCAGTTCCAGACCAGTCTGGGTTGCACAGTAAAACCCTGTCTCAAAAAGCTAAACAAAAGGAAGATAAGAAGAAAGGACAGACCCATCCCAGGGTAAGTACAAAGAGATGTCCTCGGCTGCAGTTATGAAGGCGGGGAAGTTCTGCACTGGAGCCTCTACAGGGCAGCAGGTCTACCTCCCTTTGGTAGTCTATCTGCTGTATCTGCCAGACCTTGCCTCTCAGTGATTTGAGGAAATTCAGCTTGAGCATGGGTTCAGACGCCTGTCAGACTGGGCAAGATCACCAAATCAAGATCTCCGCACAGGGCATTGCTATCTACTAGAGGCCTACTTTGGTGTTCTGGACGTGGCTCCCTGACCCCTTCTACACAGCGTGACTGCAGACAATGTGAAGTCCTGATGTGAGAAGCTGACATCAAGTACACCAGAGTATGGATTGTTTGAAGATTTGGAAAGATGAGAGACAAGCCTTGTGAAGAGAGCATGGCTCATTGTCCCTGTGGCTGGGAAGAGGTGTGCTGGTCTTATGCACAGAATTGAAGAAAGTCAGTATGTCTGTTTCCTGCCTAGACAGTGGAACACGAGAATCATGCAGAATAGATAACTCTTTCTGACCATTGGCTGTCTAGAGTCCTTGTTCATCATTGTTCTGCCCAGATCACATCCATAGGGAACTGGGAAAAGCTCCTGAAAAGGGTCTTACAATGATCAGGTTTGATGGTGGGCACCCCAATTCCATGTACTGATTGAAGTCGAGGATCATAATGGCCCTGTCATTCTAAAGGTGGGGCAGCTCCACTGTCTACTGTAAGGACTCAATATATGCTTAAGCATTTATGTCTCCCACTTGTACCTAAGCATAAAATCCTATTTCATACAAATATTACATTTGTATTCTATGTTCACTATGGTGATGTAAAACCATAAAGTAGGAGGGTGCCAATATGGAAGGAACTAACATCAGGACAGAAGGAAGCAGCATCTGGACAGAGGAAAGCAGCATCTGAACAGAGGGAAGCAGCATCTGGACAGAAGGCAGTAGCATCTGGGCAGAAGGAAGCAGCATCTGGACAGAAGGGAGCAGCGTCTGGACGGAAGGAAGCAGCATCTGGACAGAAGGGAGCAGCGTCTGGATGGAAGGAAGCAGCATCTGGACAGAAGGGAGCAGTGTCTGGACGGAAGGAAGCAGCATCTGGACAGAAGGGAGCAGCATCAAGACAGAGGGAAGCAGCATCTGGACGGAAAGAAGCATGTGGACAGAGGAAGGCAGCATCTGGACAGAAGGGAGCAGCATCTGGCTGGAAAGAAGCAGTATCTGGATAGAGGAAGCAGCATCAGAACAGAGGGAAGCAGCATCTGGACAGAAGGAAGCAGCATCTGGGCAGAAGGGAGCAGCATCTGGACAGAGGGAAGCAGCATCTGGGCAGAAGGGAGCAGCATCAGGACAGAGGGAAGCATGCTTCTCTGGGGAAGGATTATGTCCCTTCTGTTCTGCCTCCGCATTCACATTGTGGGTGTACGTAAACATATGCACAATTCACAACCCAGTGAACATGCTTCCTGAAGCATAGCTAAGTGCCAGCTCTGCCAGGAACTTAAGCACGGCCAACTAGGAATTGAGGCTTCAAATAATATTTAATTTCACTTCTCTCTAAATATTATTGAATTCCATTCTCAGCAACTCTTCTTTCTGACTCACTCTTTTTGAGGCAGTTCAAGTGGAAAAAAATACCTTAGATGCAAGTGTAAAATCCCCCTTCAACAACAAAAACCCTTTCAGTCTAACGCAAAGGGCCTGGGCAAGCTTTACCTTCCATGTACGTTATTTAGCATAATCATTTTCTACTGTGTTCTTTTTAGTTTTTGTTTTGTTTTAGAGACTGTTTTTTTTCCAGCATCCTCAGAAAGTGTTTTAACTCTCTGGAATATGCCTTTCCCTCACTCATCTATGATTATTAGCAATAAGAAAAAAAATCCCCGTTGGCAAGAGATTCCACTTTTATTGGTCCCTGCAGTGAGCAGTTTTCTGTAAATATTGCATAAGCTTATTCAGGGGGAAGTGATGTTCTTGTCTTTGAATCCTTGGTAGCCTGCCATAATGACAGCCCATGCAGGGTCTCCATGAAGCTGACACAAATTCCAGCCACTCAAACACCTCTCTTGTTCCAGCTTCCTTCCTTCATTTTTTTTCCCCACTTAGAGGGATTTCTTCATGACCTTGGAATCAGACTCTGATGTTTAGCTTCTGTTTGACCTTGAGTAAGACACTTCTTTCTGACTTACTTTCCTTATCTACAAACGGAAGCTAACAACAGTAGCTAACAACAGTAACCACCTTACAAAGGCTGTGATGAGGACTGGATGAATACGGCTCATACACTAAGAGAGTCCTAATGAATACTAAGCGCTTGATGTTGGCCCCTTCTCCCCAGCTTCACAGAAGTAATGTAGCTGAAGCATAGGCTGCCAGGCAATGATCAAAACACCAGTCCCTTGTAGGGAGTGTGTCTACAGAGTGTGCTAGCATTATTAGCTTGCTTGCCCATGAAAGGTGCAGCCTAGAACTTAACATCACGGAGAAGAGGCATCCTAGAATTTATGTCATGGTGGTTGTGGTGGTTTGAAAGAAAATGGCTCTCAATGGGAGTGGCACTATTAGAAAGTGTGACCTTGTTAGAGGAAGTGTGTAACTCTAGGGATCAGCTTTGAGGTTTCTTTTCTCAAGCTTCACTCAGTGTGATATTCAGTTGACTTCCTGTTGCCTGTAAGATGCAGGACTCTCAGCTCCAGCACCATGTCTGCCTGCACGCTGCCATGCTCCCCTTCATGACCATAAACTGTAAGCCACCCTCAACTTTATAAGAGTTGCCATGGTCACAATGTCTCTTCACAGCAATAGAAACCCTAACTAAGACAGAAGTAGCATTAGCTGAGTTGAGGAGCACATGGGTAGTGAGCAATGCTGACCATGTCTTACTAGATCTCTTGCTTTCAATTTGGCTCTTTAACAAGGCTTAAATATACACAAAAAGCAGCAACAAAACAATAAATTCTCCTTTATTCATTAAGAACATATATATTGGCTGCTTTCTGTGCAACCAGCACTGGGGTAAATAGAGCAGGGCAAAGAGAGCAAAGCCATCCGTAAAAAAGTGGTATTGAAACAACTAGAGTGACCTAGGAACGCCTGTCTTTTGGGTTGATACCAGGTTAATGTCTGATGGATGTGGGGACAGAAGGAAAGCTAGGCACAGGGCAAGAGCTTCTAAGCAAAGTCACTGAGGCAGGCCATCTGCTTGAGGTGACAACAGTCCTTCCTTTCACCATTGTCTCCTCGGTGTTCTCTCCAGCCTTGGGGCTGACATCCACAAGGCACAGTGTACGGGGCATGTGGGCAAACCCAGGGTTGGAGCGGCCCAGATAACTTGCAGTCATGACTGTGTTCATGAGTTATTGGTCAACGCGACACAAACTGGAATCATCTCAGTTGAGACAATGCTTCCTTCAAATCAGCCTGTAGGCAAGGCTGTGGGGGGCATTTTACTGATTAACGATTACTGTTGGAAGACCCAGACCACTGTGGATGGTGCCACTCAGGCAGATGATATGTAAGGAAGTAGACATGAGGAGAAAGTCATTAAGCACACGCCTCCATGGCTTCCGTTTCAGTTCCTGCCTAGATGTCTCTTCATGATGGGCTGTACACTGTAAGATGAAATAAATCCTGTTCTCCCACAACTGTATTTGGCCTTAGTGTTTATCACAACAATATAAAACAAATTGAGACACTACTAAACTTCCCCACAGGACCCATTGCTCAAGATGGTCACTTTTTGAAAAAGCCACCTTCCCACTCATCTTTTTTTTTTTTTTCAGTTCGGGACTTCTAGTGTGTGTGTGTGTGTGTGTGTGTGTGTGTGTGTGTGTGTGTGTGTTTCTTTTAAAGAAAACTTTAAAACTTGTCTTATAAACTGCCAATACAGCAACCAACTAATTAAATTACCACATGCCGCTGTTTGCAAGGCTAAAGCCTAGGGAGAGATGCTATCATCCTCTCAAAGAACAATCTGGGCCAAATATTATCAGGTCTGATCTTTGTAAATAGTTAGAGGCAAGACTATTTAGGCTGCATCAGAGCATGGCTCCAGTCCCTCTCTGGACCTCTCCATTTCAAACGAAGCAGTTCAAGCTGCAAAAGCGTAGGGAGACTAGCTCATCGTCATGGCTGCCCAGCTATGACTCTCACGCTGTCATCACGCTGCCAGTCCCTGTCATGCTTGCTGCCAGGGCTCTGTAGGCAGGGGGACAACCCAATGCAATCCACATAAAGATGTCATTGAGCATCAGTCTATGCCGTGAACCCCAAGGACAGGCCAGTGAGTCAGGGAAACCCCTTCTACGTGTTTTTTCAGCTTGCTCATTTCATTTTCTACTTCTGTGTTACAGACTCTTCGCCACTGCCCTACCTCTGCTGCAGACTGTCCTGTGTCCTCTGCTACCGTCCTATCTTGTATGTCAGCAGGCACTAGAGTAATTGGAAGCGAGCCAAGCTACTGGTAATGATCCTTAGACTATGCGCTCTGACTTGAATCTGCTCACCCTGAGCATCCTGCAGTCCAGCCAGCATCCACCCCAGCTCTTCAGCGCCATTTACGCCTCCATTCTTTCATCATCCAGCCCTCCCATCTACCCAGCGCAGCCGTTGCCTCTCTCTGTGTCTCATTATTGTCTCATTATGTTGCTCAAGCTATATATGGTAAATTCCTGGACTCAAGCAACCTCTTGTCTGAGCCTTCAGATTAGCTGGGACTATAGACATATGCCACTGTGCCTGGGAAAACCTACAGTTTTCAAATACTTTCAGTTCATGAACAATTGCCATGATTTAGGTGAATCTTCTCCAGTGGCCTGAGTTGAAGGCTTATTTACCACCTCGTGGTGCTTTGGGAGGTAGGTGGAGCATTCAGAATGCAGGGCCTAGTAGAAGGGATGCAGACCACTGGGGCAGGCTTTTGAAGAGGATATTGAGATCACAGAGAGCCAGTCAGTGGGCGCCCCCACACTGCTTCCCTTCTTCCTTCTCTCTCCTGATTGCTATGGACTGAGCAACTTCCTTCTCATGCTCTCCCAGGCTGTGTCACCTCAGGCACCAAAGTGATGAGGCAAAGTGACCACAGACCTCAGAAATTATGAGCCTAGATAGACCTTTCCTCTTGGTTATTTCATGTGTTCTGCTCACTGACACAGTAATATTAATTAACGCACAAAAGTGTCAAGAGGCCATCAACAAAGCAAATGAGGTGAGAAGTGGGGTTGCCCACAGTTGTCTGGCTTGGTGTTTGTGATCTACCCTACCCAGAGGCCTCTGCTCTCAGACTGAGTCATCTGAGCATCTCCCAGGCACCAGACATCAAGGAACATTTGGATGGAGATACCAATGTCTACCTCCTAATGTTTAGCAGTCAGTGTATATCTATATTTTAAGCTACCTAATTTGCTTTAACAGGTTATGTTTTAGCAGTAGTTTATGCTAATACAATTGTTATATTGCCAAGAATACAAACACACATCTCATAACTGTTCTCTTATCATTAGAAACACACAAGAGAGCATGACACAAAGTAGGTATTTTGTCTCTTGGAAACAGAAAGAGCTTCAAAAGAAGAAAAGATTACACAGCAGTTCTTTGGGAAGGAAAATGCCTGCCGAATGGAGGGTATCCTACAGAATGGATGGAAGACAAGGCCAGCCAGCCTCACTCTAGATTCCTGCTCACACAGTCAAACCACACATTTGTTATTTGGAAAGAGAATCCTATTTGCATGTTTACTTGAGAGGAAAAAGAAACTGTTGCTGATATATGAAAACACAAGCCAAAAAGGAAAAAAAAAAAACAAGCAAGTCCCGTTTTATTCCCAGGATCTGATTATTGATCATAATAACGCTTGAGGGGAGGTAGTTTGCTGCATGGCATTGGCTGAGACATTCAGCTGTTCTTCCTTTAAAAATCGAAAAATGTACACACACAGCGCCAGAGTGCACTTGTACAGGCCAAAGGGCAACCTTTGAGAGCTGCTTCTTGCCTTTGCTTTGTTGAGCCATGCTATCTCTGTTCTTGGCGCTCTACATAACCCAACCTAGGAGCCCTAAGATCGTCCTCAATGATTCCCTGTCTGCACATCCCATCTTGCCACAGAAGTGTTGGAACTGCAAATGTGAGCCACTGCATTAGGTATGAGTTCACAAGCCTGTGTGTGGTCCCTGGAGGCCAGAAGAGAGCATCAGACAGCTGAAATATAGGTGCTTATGAGCTTTCCTATGGGGATATTGGGGGACTACGTGGGACACCAGGTCTATCGTGTGACCTTGGAGAAGATAATTAACTTCTCATTGTCACAGTTTCCTCATCCATAAGGCTGATAGTGTTCATCTTTCATAACGTTCTTGGTTGTCCAGTGAATCTACCTGTTCACAAAACCAAACCAAAGAAAGCACCCCCTCACAGTGTCATACCAGGCATGGAATCAATACCTGAGCAGGGCTTACAGTTGTTGCTCTTGGCAGCAGTTTACCTTCCCAAGCAGCTTCTCCTAGGAGACAGATTTTTTTTAACGAATTCTTTATTAATTTCTAGATTCAACATTATTCATGTCCCAAATATTGGCTTTCTTTCTCAAGTTTTTTTTCCAGCCACTATTTAAGAACAAGCCAGCTTTCTTTATAACCTGCTGTGGTATTGCCCCTGCTGCGATGTTACACCTGACAAAGCCTCACTATACAGATTAGTTGGCACTGAACATCCACCTGCTCTCCCTCAGCCTCCCAGGCCCTGGGATTACAGGCCTGCACTACATTCTCCTCAGGAAGCCTCCACATCCCTCGCTGCCTGTGTTGGTTTTGTGTCTGCATTTTAGAGAGTCTTCTAGCTTGGCGCCTGCCACCTTCTGCTCAACTATTTTTCACCCAAGGAGATGGACATCTTTGCAATCTTTTATGGATGTGTGATTCTTGCTTTGCACTGGGATGCCCACCCCCAAGCTAGCACTGAGGTATTGATTTCGTCTCCTAGTCATTTAACATTCTCACAGACGCCTTGGAAGAGCAATTTACAAATGATTGCAAAAGCACTTCGGTGAGTCTGAGAATGTGTTTGACTGACAATTCTGCACCTTCCACCAGGGCTCACTTAATGCCTCATATTCTCTCCTGACGAGGTTTTAAATCTGCACTGAAAACCCCATTTGCCTGGCAGCTATGCAGCTACCTGTGTAAGCAACATGGCTCCTTTTTCGACCTTCCTCCAGGGTGACCGGAAATGTTCTTTTCCTACCTGATCCTTGTTCCAGGCCAGCGCTTCTTCCTGGAGGAGAGATTGGCTGGGCAGCAACACTGGGTGTTTATTTGTTGGTCTTCAACACACTGGGCACTCTGCTCTCCTGAATCCACCTGCCAAGCCTAGCAATTCATGAGCCTTCTAGGGCAGAAGCCAGGTGGCAAAGAGCGAAGCTGCCATCAGACTGTGTATTTCAAGGTTATTTATTAGTTCTTTGCTCACAAGCCTAGCCAGCTCTCCACCTGGCTGTTTGCCTATGCAGCTGGCCAATGAGGTGCAACTTGGGGACACAGAGACATCTGAGTGATTTTCCATTCTCTGGTGACAGTGTTAGCATGGAGAAGAGAGAGGCGGGCAGCTCACTGCTTCAATGACTGGTTCTCATTTCAGAGGTTCTAGGGGCCCCAGGATGCACAATACAGAATGTTGCCAGATTCCTGGGACCTCACCTGGGGTCCCCCATCTGAAGAAGTAACCCTAATGGTTTTCTTTGCAAATCCCCCTTCTCGCTCCTCACCTGTTGGTATTGTAGAGCAATACCAGCACTATCCAGTGTATACCATGTCACTATCCAGGGTATAGCATGTCACTATCCAGTGTATACTATGTCACTATCCAGTGTATAGCATGTCACTATCCAGTATATAGCATGTCACTATCCAGTGTATAGCATGTCACTATCCAGTGTATAGTATGTCACTATCCAGGGTATAGTATGTCACTATCCAGGGTATAGCATGTCACTATCCAGTGTATAGTATGTCACTATCTAGGGTATAATATTTCACCATCCAGGGTATAGAATTTCACTATCCAGGGTATAGTATGTCACTATCCAGGGTATAGTATGTCACTATCCAGGGTATAGTATGTCACTATCCAGGGTATAGTATGTCACTATCCAGTGTATTGTATGTCACTATCCAGGGTATAGTATGTCACTATCCAGGGTATAGCATGTCACTTTCCAGGGTATAGTATGTCACTATCCAGGGTATTGTATGTCACTATCCAGTGTATAATATGTCACTATCCAATGTATATTATGTCAGTGGGTACTGAATAGTACATAATGCAGGATTCAGGGCAGCTTGGTGCACACCTCCCATGACACGCTCTACAGATCAACAGAAAGGGAGGCCTGAGTCTCAGTTTACCTGATCTGGGCATAACACATACATGGTCCTAGGACCACCAAATCAACACTGCATGCTGAGGTGAGAAAGACATCCATTCAGATGGTCCCCAGAGTCCTTGCCTACCACTCCATCCCTGCTTCTTGTGTCCAGTCATACCAGCCTCATTCAGATCTCCTGAACTCTTCATTCTATCCTTTTTGGGACTCCAAGAAAGCTCCTAGCCCATGATACCCCTCCTTTGTTTTTTGCTATGAAGGTTGTGCTGAGGATCAAACCCAACACACTGCCAGTTCTAGAAAACATGTAAACACAGGTAAACACCTCCAGCCCTTAGGAATTATTTGGTTTAGATTTTTTTTAAAGATAAGGCACTTGGATCCCAGGCTGGCTGTGTAGCCAATGATCTCAAATTCCTGATCCTACCATCTCCACCTCTCAAGTGCTAGAATGACAGGCATACACCATCATGCCCAGACAGCCCTTGGTTATATGAAGCAGGGCCTCTCTCTGTCCAAGTCTCGGTTCCTCCATGAGCAAGCTGGGTCAATGCTGCTCACCTCTGAAGGTCCTTCTGAGGACTGAGTAGGGTATTGACTTCCACAAAGTGAACGTGGTCATGACAGGCCTTCACTCAAAACACTGCAAAAGGTCACTAGGTGTCTTAGTTATTTTTCTATTGCACAGGCTAGCCTTGAACTTACTCTGGTCTTGGCCTCAAAGTTCTGAGAGTTTCCTCTTCCTGCTTTGTCCTCAAGGATCTCCAGCTTCTAACCCAGACCAGAAGTCTCCAGAATACCCATTGGTTTCTTTCATAACTTTCTGCTGCTCCCCGTTTGTGAGTACCTTGTTCCCCAAGAGACCACTGTTTCTCAAGGGACCTTACCTTCCTAGGCAGGTAAGGTGCCTATGGCATTAGGAGTCCATCTGCAGGAGCCATGATTTGTTTATTGTGACTACAGCGGACGGCCCTGGGGCCTGGGGACAAGGCTTGAATCAGTAGTCAGCCATACTCATGTGCTTACCACAAGGTGGTCTTCGTTTTTCCAAGCCACCCCAGAAGTCGTGGGAAGAGGAGCTGCCCCATGTGAGTATGAAGGCTTTGGGAGGAGAAAGAATATGATCCCGTCATAATTTTGCTTCTTGACACGAGGCATGTGTGTGAATAGCCATTCGGAGTAAGCGCAGAACTCAGCTGAATTTTAATGGGTGTCATTTCCAATTGGCCCGGGGACTGAAGAGCAAGCCAAGTGTTTCAGAGTTGAAGTGTGCAAGTGCAGAGCTGAAGACGATCTAAAATATCAAATGGAGCAAAAGTTGAAGTTCTGAAAAGCAGTTATGGTTTTTTTCTTTTTTCCCCCTGAGAAGGATATTACTAAAAACAGCACAGACCTAAACATCTTAATTCTTTTCTATTTGTTTTTTGATTGAAAACTCCCTTGCCTCCCAATTTCGTCTCCCATCTGACCCAAGCACCAGGCATCCTAGAAGTCTGGCAGGTTTGAGCTGAATCTAATGTATTCATCTAAACGGTAGGTACTGGGCAGCAGCCATGTGCTTGGAGCTGTGAGGGTGTTTCAGGGTCACATAAGACCAAGTCCGTGTCCTTAGACAGTGTGGGACTGTGTGAAAAGGATCCTTTTGGAATCCTATCCCAAGCTGGACTCACAATCTGTTTTCATAAATTTGGGCGTTAAAAAGGTTTAACGTCCAAGTCTTGGTTCCTCCATGAGCAAGCTGGGTCAAAGCTGCTCATCTCTGAAGGTCCTTCTGAGAACTGAGTAGGGTATTGACTTCCACTAAGTGAACGTGGTCATGACAGGCCTTCACTCAAAACACTGCAAAAGGTCTCTAGGTGTCTTAGTTATTTTTCTATTGCTGTGAGAAAAGACAATGGCCAAAGCAATTTTTAATGGAAAGCAGTGATGTGGGGCCTACAGTTCCAGAGGGTTAGAGTCCATGCCATCCATCATGGTGGGCACATGGAAGTGGGCAGGCAGACATGACACTGAAGCAGGAACTAAGAGCTCACATCTTGATCACATCATAAGGCAGTGAAAGAGAGAGAGAGAGAGAGAGAGAGAGAGAGAGAGAGAGAGACTGGGAGTGACCAGAGTCCTTTGAGACCTCAAAGCAAGGCCCCAGCGACACACCTCCTCCAAGGTCGTACCTCTTCATCCTTCCCAAACAGTTCTGTAAACTGGGGACCAAGCATTCAAACTATGAGCCTATAGCGGGGGTGGATGGATGGGTAGGCTCTTTCAAACCACCACACAAGGAAGCTTGGAAAAAGTTAGTTTTCAGCACAGACGTGGGACCTGGCCTTTGCCTACCTCTCTGCCCACTCTTGCGCCCCACACAGTTGCCTTCATCCTGTTCTCCAGTCATTGCCCTCACGCCTTGCCACCAAAGGTCTATCCACAATGACTCCCTCTGGTCAGAACACGCCCTCCAATGTGTCTCTAGCCCTCTGGTCACATTATTCTGCCCCAGTCCCACTTCCTCAGGGACCTATTTGCTGCCAAGCCTGAACTAGCCCCCATTGCTCTAATTTCTTTAACCTGTTTTATTTCTCTTTCTGGCTTTAATTGCTGCTTTGTGTCATGTGATGTGTGTACCTGCTCTTCTTTAGGAACAGGAAATCCATGACAGCAAGCCCCTTTTTTTCACCGCTGTCTTTCCAATTCTGGAAATAGAGCTTGGCCCTCAAATGATTACCGAATAAACGATGAGAGTTTCCTTCCCCAGTGCCTGGCACAGAGTGGGGACTCAATAAACAGCGGTTCTTCTAACCTTCTCGGCAAGGAGCTGAAACTTTAGAGCTGAGGATAAGACAGTCTGATGGTGGCAGCTGCTGTTGCTGCAGCTCTCTCCTGCTCCCTCCTCCTCCTTCTCTCCTTCTAGCTCCTTGGATCTTTTACCATCCTGATAACCATAGCCTGCAGAGCCTAACTGAAAGTAAATCCCCATTTTATATTTTAATCAATTTGTTCCACATAAAGCATGTCTAGGGCGATAAGAACAAGAGTTAGAAAAGAAATAAAACACTAGACAATTCACAGGCTTTGCTCACCGGCCCCTGTCTTGCCTTGAGAAAAAGAGCCAAGGAGAGAGGAAAGGCCACACTGACTCTGCAGGGGAGAGCATCAGGATTAATTAGAGAAGTTTCCCATCACAAACCTTGCTATTGAAAAATGCATGAATGGAAACCATTTCTGCCCCCTGCTTTGTGAATGAACTGCCTAGAAGTGTTTGCGGGAGTGATGTCATCCCCCCATGGTGCAAAGCTCCATGCACCCCTCCTGGTGACTAGTGTGCTGGTGGAGGAGCACAGACTGTGTGGCCTATGCAGTGGGTGGAGAAGGAGGCGGTGGGAAAGACACATTGGCAGGTGTTCTGGAAGTGCATTACCAGATCCGGATCCACTCGGAAGCGGGTGGCCCAGGGAGGCTTGGCAGGGGTGGGTGGAGCAACGCTTGAGCCTCGAGTCGAGCTGACTAGATATTAACTAGGTAGGTGGGTATGTGGGGAGGGTGGTGTAGAAGGAAAAATTTCCTAGGTGGTGGTGGGGGCATTTTGGAAAGCTGAATCTTAGGCGTGTGATCTATTTTTGCCACTGTAGATGTGTCTTTTTCTGTGCCTCAGTTTCTCCAAACATAATAAGCTGTGGATCAGATGTTTGTTTCAAAGCTCCATTGGGATAAGAATTTTGTTTGCTCATATGAAACCCTCTACCCAACTCCATCCCTCCGGGTCCTTTTGGCCCCTCTAATCTCACTTATCTTTATCGTTTCCTTTCTTTCTTCACACCTTCCTGTAACGCACAGTTTCAAAACTGTTTTGTTCTTTTAAAAAAAGTTTTAAAACTTTTTTATTTTTTTTTTTATGAGTCAAGTCACCAATGCTGGGTCAGAAGAAATGACAGATTGACTAACAATTGTTCCTATATTTAAATACAATAAAAATGTTAGTGATAGAATAAGTGGGGACACTAAATACCATGGTTGCACAAGAAATTTTGAGTTCTATGGCAGTGACATTTGGGTAAAGAAAAAATTTTAACTCATTGGATAGTCACTTTAATCAATCACCCGATTATGTAATCACTAAAGGGCATAGAGAATCAGGGAGCCCAAAGCATGCCCCTTGGGTTTATGGTTGCTTTGGGCTGAAGACAAAGGAGGATCGTGTATGAAAGACAGGTCCCTGCTTCTTTCTTTCTGCTCCCTCACTGGGTATGAATTTCCCTTGGTGAAGGTGTCCATGGTGCCTTATCCCGCACCAGGAAGGAAGATAATTTGGTCAGTGATGAATCTGCATAAATAAAACCTTACTTATTAAATAGTCTTTATCTTTCATTAATTTCCTGTATATATTCATCTCTTTTCAATTTACTAAACCTAAAGTCCTAAACACCTTTCTTCTATCTTGTCATTTCTTCACAGATAATTGCTGTTTAGTGAGCTCTCAGGCCCAACTTTCCTTGGGGTGTAGCGAACGCTTTTCTCTGTCCGTCCCCCCCCCGTCCCAGTTTCTCTCCTGCCTGCCAGTCCCCACAGTTGCTTATAAAATAATCATTCAGAGGCTTAATATTAATTATAACTGCTTGGTCGATGATGGCTCAGGCTATTACTGGCTAGCTCCTCCATATAAATCAACCCATTTTTAATAGTCTGTGTGGCACCATGTGGCTTCATGGCATACCTGCTCTCTAGTTCATTGTGCTGTTCCAGCAGCTTCTTGGCTTCTCCCTGACTCCTCTTTTCTTCTTCCTGTATCTCTGGATTTCCCACCTGGCTCTATTCTGCCTGGCTATTGGCCAGATCAGCTTTCTTACTAACCAGTGGTAATAAAAACATATTCACAGCATACAGAGAGACATCCCACACCACGGGTCCACCTCCTTTTCTGTGGAGTGCCTAGGTATATAAAAAATAAATTGAAATACTACATCAAGTGTATTTTCTGTAAATTTTCTCCCATCAATCTGTCTTTTGCCAGTTTAATTGTCTGCCTTGTTGACTGCTCTACATGATAGATAAAAAACCCTTTTCTGATCCTGGGACTGGTGGGTTCTTTGCATACTTGTGTTACCCCACAGAACTCACATCCCACGTTAACGTCGTTCACACTGTGGTGGTGTGAATAGGAATGGTTCCCACAGACTCCTGTTTGAGTACTTGGTCCCTGGGGAATGGCACTGTTAGGTGTGACCTTGTTGGAGTGTATCATTTAGTGGATGGGTTTTGAGGTCCCAGAAACTCAAACCGGTTCACTTCCTGCTGCCTGTCCATCCAGTTGCATAACTCTTAGCTCCCTCTCCAGCACCACATCTGCCCACATGCCACCATGCTTCCCACCAGGATGATAATGAACTAAACCCTTGAATCTGTAGGCCAGCCCCAATTAAATATTTTCTTTTATAACAGTTTGTGTGGCAAGAGGGCAACTCTGAGGCTCCAAGGAGACACAGATCAAGAACCTTGCTTGGATTCCTGTGCCTCTGGGCTTCGATTTCTCCGTTCTCTTCATCAGCTTTTTTTCTGATGTTGACACAAGCTTGAGTTCTTTCTCTGCAACTGATGCCATCACTAAACAAAAGAAGAGAAAATGGAATAGTTGGCTTCATGGGAGATACTCTGAATTAATTCAGTGACTAGAAATGTCTTCAACTTAAGGGCAGAAGAAAGGGCAGTTGAGTGTCAGCACACAGGGTTACATAGATAAGAGAGTCAGTTTGGAGAGTTTGAGAACGGGGCTGCAGAGGGAAGAATACAATATAATTCAGACTTGTAGAAGAGAAAAGAAATCCCTGATTCCACTTGGGCCACGTTTATACTTGAGGAGTACTTTTGACATGAAGAACACTGCTGTGTTCAATATTAATCCAAACCAACCAACAGGCAAAATGCTATGCTCATTCTTCATGTCTGTCTTCGGTGATACAAAACTCACCTTTCATCCCCTTTATCTGCATTAAACTGATGTCTGATTCCAGGAGAATTTATTTTATAGGCAAGGCTAAGCCACCAAAACGTTTGATGTAAATAAGAGAACTATATGAGTAGGGGAGGAGCGAGCACAAAGGATGGTGATTTTTATTTTTGTTTTTATTCCCAGAGAACAGAAGCAAAGGTCCTTCTCTCTCAAGACCTTGGCCGTCCGTGTGGAAGGGGCATGCACTCAGAGTGAGGTGTGCACAGGGCTTGCCTCAAGAGCCTGGTTGTTGCTCTTAAGGTCTCCTGAGGAAGGAAAATGAACTGTGTTACTCTGAAGTCCTGCAAGATAAAGGATGCAATGGGACTCGCTGGAAGGATGGTGTTAAAGACAATGAAATCTGGTTGAATTACGGCATGAGGGTGGCTAACAGTGTCTCCAGCTGTGAGTCTGGAATGGTATGTATAGACCGCAGAGATCTGGGTGCTGTTCCAGGTCCCTGTGCAAGCACACCAGTGGCCTTCACCACTTTCACACAGAATCATTTAAAAGCAGATAGAGCATAGCCTAAGTTCAATGTCACTCTAGATGCAATTTTACCATAGTCCAGTCATTTTCTGTTTTCCATGTCTTACAGAAACGCTTAATAATATCCCCAAACAAAGATCTTTTGCTGACATTTTAAAAGACATGCCAAATAAAGTGGCAGGCCATCGAGAGCCCTCTAGACAATGCCTGAGCTCCAAGAGCCCGAATATACACGCTCATCTCAAGAACATTTGAGAAAATCATTTACTCTCGGTCTGTTTTGAATAATTGTACAAAAATAATTCATAAGCATAATCCATCTTTCACAAAATCCATTCTTGCACATCATTCATGAGAGTCCCAATCTGAAGATTACACTTTAATGGCATTGTCTGTCAATTCCCATCATCATCAATGGGGGCAGATGGCTCTTTGATTATGCATTTTATATGCTGAAAAACTCTCTACCTCTCTTGCTTTCAAGTCAGCCTCCTGGCAGCTCACATTGTGATCAGGGGCTTTCTTTTTGGAGAACTGTTTCCTTTAAACAGCAGACTTCATGTATCATTATAAATAAATATGTTCAGAGAGCATATTTTTTCATTGATAATTTGTTAGTCCCCATGTAAGCATTTGAAATGAACCTCATTGGGAGCATGTAGTATAGGAGCTGATTGGAGAAGAGCACGGGCATAGCCCAGAACCACTACAGCCATCCAGGGCTCATAGAGACAAGAGTTTCAGTTGGAAATGCTGCTTCACTTCCGTTGCCTGGCTCCTGAGACATAGACCTGAGTTCTAGATAAATTTCCTCCAGATGTAGGTTGTGATTCGCTACATTTTTATTTTCAACCTGAATCAAGCATGTCTCCAGGGTAAATGGTAGACAAGACACACGAAGAGCTCAGTTACAGTCCTTACTTGTGGAGGGCACTGGGCAGACAGAGGACTCCAGCAAGGAAGAGTACAGTTGCTGGTCATGTTCTGAACATCTGCAAACATGTCCACAGCTGTAACTCCCCGCACAAGCGGATCTAGTACATAATACCTGCGCTTCGTGTGTAGCGAATCAAATAGCTCTGGCTGGAATTTAACTTCGCACTGTAAGAGGGAATAAGGGCAAGGCAAAGAGGCTCATTCTGGAATCTGCCCAGAATGGGCTTCTGTTCCACTCCTCGGCTACGTGCTGTGTGGCTTAGCCTGTCAAGTTACCCTCTTTGCATCTCTGCCTTCTTGTCCATAAAGTAGAAGTGAGAATAAGGTTATTCTGAGAATCCCCTGAGATAAGGCAGTTCACATAAGCCGTGCCTGAAGAATGCTGAGTGAGTAAACTAACAAGTATAAAACATGAGGCAAATACATAAACCCTTTTCTCCTTCAGGTGAGGAGTGGTCTGGCCCACGTGCTTTTCTTGTTACTCACCTTTACCCTCTGTAACCACTCCCACAGCCGACTAAGGGAGGGACGGCTTATTCACAGAGACCCTAAGGGAGGAGAGCAGGTATTTTTGACCAAGGTTTGCAGGAGATTTTAGTTTGCTCTGGTGGGAAAGGCATGGTGGATCTCAGCCCAGGAAGTAAGAGTATATGGTAGAAGCTGTTCACGTCACGGCCAACCAGAACGCAAGGACAGTGTGGCAAGAACCTTCAAAGGCCCACCCTGGTGGCCGACTTCTGACAGCTAGGCTCCGCAGACTCTCCAAATAGAACCACTGCCTGGGGCCTGGCCTTTCGCAATATGAGTCTGAAGGGGCACTTTGGTTTCAAACTGTAGAGCAGTTCCCAGGATGCATTTGGGTGGCCCGGCTGCGTGAACCGGGCAATTTACTTTGTCTCTCAGTCTAGACTTCACAGGCAGAGAAAAGACAATAATAGCAATACTGGTATGGCTCACTTCAGAGGGCTGTTAATGCTGGTGCCGCACAGAGAATATTTTTTCTGATTATTGCTAAATTGAGTAATTGACTAGACACTACTAAAAAACTTCTTGCTTGCCCAACGCTCCGTACATGTGGCTCACTTGCAAAGGTATTCTCTCGTGTGGGTATGCACCTGTGGGCATCAGCTATGTGCCATCGAGGAAAGGCAGCTGTGGAAGAAACCTGTGAAGGCCTCGCCAGACGACGCTGTTATTTTTAAACAGCACGAGAATCCAGAAGATAGTAATGTTTGATTCACAAAACTTTCATTTGCACATACTGCTTTCTTACTGCGTGGAGCCATCCGCAAACTGTTAGGCAGTGATTCCTGTATAAACCACACACTGGGCTGCAGGGGCATCTTCATTAGTGACCAGCATGGTACTAGAAATGGGTAAATTAGATCACTTAATATCATTGCTTTTACCTCCAGAACAAAATAAATTGAAGCATTTCCTCCATTAGTGTTAATAAGACTCGAAAGGCTAGATTTTCATTAGAAGACAAAAGTCTTTCTAAAAATCTTGTCTCTCTAAGGGAAGGCTAGGATGGAAAGGCAGGACACCATTGCCACCACCTTCGGGGGTAAATGGCTGAAACATCATGTCAGAGAAGGACTGTTTTTGAGTTTATAATTCATATTTCTTACCTCTGAAATCAAACAAACAAACAAAGCCAACCCTTGACACCTCCCCCAGTCCCGTGTGTTCATTCCCTCAGGAAGTCTCGGCTTATCTGTCACAGTCTGGTTCTGCTTAGAGGCAGTTGCTCAGTGATTCCTCAAAGGCAGAGGCTGAGGCAAGGGGCTTGGGACATGACTGTATTAGGGAGGTGACCCCAGGAAGCAGGCCGAGAAACTGTGTAAGTGAGGGAGGTGGTGAAGAACAATCACTCCAGGCATGTGATGCTGAGGCTGGTGTCATATGCACTGAGGGCCTGGAGTCCGCAGCCTGAAGAACATCTCCCATAGCTACTTGTCCAGGATGGATGGAGCAACGGCAGCTCCTGCCTCCACAGGGCATAGGCTCCCCTAGGAACAGACTACATTTGGGTTTAGATCTAATGAAACTCTAGGACATCAGTGTTGTGAGATATTTGATTACACTATATAAAGATATATGCCCTGTGGTTGGTTTAATAAAAAGCTGAACAGCCAATAGTTAGGCAGGATTTTTCAGGGCAGAGAGGATGCTGGGAAGAAGGGTGGAGTCATGAAGAATCACCAACCAGATGCAGAGGAAGCAGGACGTGTAGGAGATGATAGAATAAGCCATGTGTCGTGTGGCAGCATGTAGATTAATATACATGGGTTCATTAAGTTATAAGACTAGTTAGGAACAAGCCTAAGCTATAGGCCAAGCTTTCATAATTAAGAAGCCTCTATGTATTTATTTGGGAGCTGACTGGTAGGACTGAGAAAGACTAACAACACATTAGGGAAAATCTTGGGGAGAAAGCAAATCTTCTTGAGATGAGAGCTAGCCAGGCAGTCAGCCAGAAATGAATTACAGCTACTGTGGCACCATCCATCCAGCAGCCACTGAAATCAGAAGTGGGCTAGGCCATGGGAGAAAGATACCGCTAATCATAGAGGCAATGAGCGCTTGTTGACGACTTGCCTGTCATTCATCCACTAACAAACATTCATTTAGAGTCTATCATTTGTCAGATGTTTTTCTAAGCTCTGGTAACAGCACAGCAGATGATGTCAGTTTGCGGGGCGGGGGTATTATGTGAAAAAGGTAAAGCAAGGCTGAGCTAACAGCAAGAACGATACGTTTTATTTCAGATACAGTGGAGCGAAGTGAAGCACCAGCCGGAAGAAAGGTGTGAGGATCGTGGGCCATTGTGGATGGGAGAGGCGCATGAGCCCTCGGTGAGAGCGATCTCTCCACATCTGAGCAAAGAAGCTAGTGTGGCTGGGGCTGAGCAGCGGAGGAGGGGATAGAGACTTCAGAGGTAGGAAAGGACAGTGCTGTGGAGCCTGTAGGGGAAGGTGGGTCTTGCTCTGTGAGAGAGCTGTTGGGGACAGCTAAATGTTTTCCTTTCTATTATTATTATTATTTTAATGATTTATTTATTTTTACTTTATTTGCATAGACGTTATGCCTGTGTGAGGGTGTTGGATCCCTTGGAACTGGAATTACAGACAGGTGCTATGTGGGTATATCAAACCCAGGTCCTCTAGAAGAGTAGCCGGTGCTCTTAACTGCTGAGCCATCTTTCCAGTCCCTTTGTCTATTATTATTGTTGTTGTTGGCAGAGCCGTATGTATTCAAGACTGGTCTCAAACTTGCTGTGTAACCAAGGATGACCCTGAGCTTCTGACCTTCCCGCCTTCCTCTTCCAAGAGCAGAGATCACAGGCAAGGACCACACACCCAGTTGAGGCAGCGTTAGGAATGGAACCCAGGGCTTTCTACATGATAGCCAAGCACTCTACTAAACAAATTATATTTCCAGTCCTGGGATGGATTCCATAAGAATCTTAAACAAGGGGCTGGTGAGATGGATTAGCTAGTAAAGGCACTTGCAGCCCAGGCTGACACCCTGAGTTCAGTCCCGGAAACGTCATGACTGACTCCTGCAGGTTGTCCTATGACTGCCACACATGAGCTATAGCACACATGCCAGCTTGTGAGTGCTGTTGCGGACACATACAGACAAATAAATATAATAAATAAAATTTTAAATAATTTTAAAATCTATGAGTTTTCAAAATAAGACACTTTACATGTTCTGGGTTTTGTAAGGGAAAGGTAGGAATCTCCCAGTCTCAACATTATCATGCAGAGTCAGGATTCAAACTCAGGTAATTGTGATTCAGGGCTCTAAATCTCAGGGGTTTGCCTTTAGTATCTGCAAGTTAGTTCTCCAGAACCATGTCCTGAGGTCCCCACTCACGCCCCCACCTCCACCCCAGAGACTGTTCCATGTCGGTGGCATCTCTGATTCCCTCACTACCTCCCACAACAGCCAGGGTGCTCTCCTCTGTCATCACTGGGCATCAGATGACCTGTGGAGAACACAGCCTGGGTCAGCGAGGCTCAGGTGCTGGGGACAACCGTGGTGACACACCCTCCCGCCTTCACAGTGGCTCCTTGGCCTCTCTAGATGAATATGGCTTTTCTGGGTCAGCGGGGGCCAGCCATGTCTGCTTGGGTGGGCAAGCAGGCTCGTCGTAGAACACTCTGGAGCTCCAAGGACATGCCCTCGGTAGAGGGAGAGGAAGGAAATAGAAAGGATTGGCATTGTGCAGTCTTCCCATCTATAAAAAGACACTTGAAGGACTCCAGCATTTGATTTGAGCCGGTCTTCTGACCTATCTGTGGCCTCCAGCGTCCGAAAGAGAAGCGTTAATTTTTCTACTGCATTAGAAGTTTCTCTGACCAGCAAGGACATTGGGTCAGCTTACCCTTTAAAGGTGGCAATTCCAATTTAGAAGATTTAAGTCTGAGAAAATGTGCTCCCTCCTTAGATCCCGGGAGCACAGTCATTAAGACTGGTTCTGCAGGCAGTGGTTTGGGTTAGTTGATTCTGGAGATTTCCAAGCATGTAATAAGGATGGCAGCCACTCTACTGCCCACTGGCAATGTGGCACCTCCTGCTGGCCATGGAGGTCAGTACATACTTGCCCTGGCTCTGCTTTGGGGAAGAACACCTTGGTCAGAAGGCGGCTTGCTCTGGGTCTAAGGTGCTCCCAGAAAGGGTGTTAAGCAGGGCTTCTGCAGTTGAGATGCTTCAACTTGTCCTCTGAAATCAGCAGTGGGAAGAACAAAAGACCAGAGGCTGGGGTGACTTCCCGTAACCCAGGGTCAGGAGTGTGGGAGTCAGGTGAGTCCTAGTTGATAACTTTCACAATAGTAGATGTCGCCGGCCTGTGCTTACAGCCAGCACTGCCTTTCCCAGTGCTGTGGCCTAAAGGACACAGTGCCCCAAGAAGGAAGTTCTGACCAAAGCAAGCATCACCTCCCAAGGAGGGTTGAAATAAGATGGGGGGCATCCTCCTCTCTGGCCTTGCAGGTCGAGTGACCTGACCCACATTTTCCTTAGTTACTCCGGACGGTAACTATCAGGACCAGTTCTCTATTGAATAGATGTTGGAAAAGATCCAAGAGAAAATTTCGGGGGGGGTGTCTCTTTAATATTTGATGTGAATTTGGGCTGTTTTCCTGGGTATTTGGATCAGATCATGGCACTCTGACAGGACCTATAACCGTGGGCATCCAGAGACCAATGGTGGCAACAGCCAGTGTGTTTCCAACACTTCTGATAAGCCCCTGGCTGAGCGTTTCTTGATGGCTCTTACCTGGTATCCTCCCAGTAGCCTTTGGAAGCAGGTTTGAATCCTAAGCCCCTTTTATAGATGCAGAAACCGAAACATAAGCTGCATTGACTAAGTTTGCCCTAGCCAAATGGGGCTTGGATTTGACCGCAGGAGTCTGATATCGTGACATGTCCCCTGTCCGGAACCTAAAGGATTATTGCCCCAAGGTCAGAACAATTTCACGAGGAGTGAAGATAGCAGACAGACTCCCCAGGCCAGAGCAGGCAGTGGCTGTGCCACCCAGGAAAACTGCTCTCCTATCTGCCAGACTGGAAATGGAAATATTAGGAACATAAGCCTGCTTGAACACCTAACTGAGGGGGTTTGGGAACTTGCCTGAGTTGCTACATCCTTCTAGGCACCATTCACAACCCCCTTCTCTTGTCTAGGAGGCTCAGGTTCTGGGAACTCTCTAGTCTATTCCATTCAGAAATAAGGAGAACGAGGGGAAGGGAAGACAGCTCAGTAGTTAAGAGTGCGGACTGCTCTTGTGAGGGTCGAGTTTCGCTCCCAGGCCAGGTGGCTCGACTCGACCACAACTCCAGATCCAGCGGCTCCAGTGCCTCTTTCACAGGCACCTGCATTCACACGCACACACCTCCCCACCCCACATATTTAAAAATAAGGTCTTTTTATTCCTTAAGAAAAACATATAGCCCTGGTGGGTATGGAGCAAGCTGTGAGGAGAGAGAGAGAGAGAGAGAGAGAGAGAGAGAGAGAGAGAGAGAGAGAGAGAGAGAGAGAGAAAAGAAGAAATTAATGATGTGGTCAATAGCCCGCTGCCCAAGGCTAAGCGTTTGCTGTCAGAGAGGCATGAATCCTTCACTTCTTCAAAATTCCAAGTCAAGACTTGGTCCCGGTCCCTTGTAGAATCTGCCTTTCAGGTTAGAGCTATCTGGGGAGCAGAAGGGGACTAGATAATTTCTCCACATTTGAGAAAAATGATAATTTGATTAAGACATTTCATATGTCTAGAAGCAGCAGCCCATCTGTGTGGAAGACTCAAGGTCTGAGGAAAATAGCTGCGTCAAAAAGAGACAACTCTGAGCTGTTGAAAAGGACAACGCACACAGAACTTAATTAGGAGTACAGGCTAATGGAACTGAGAGGGAGGCAAGATGAATTCATTATATTAATAACAAACCTGAGCTTAGGCAAGAGAAAGCAGATGGAAAGAAAACGCATAACGCGATGTTTCATTTCTTCTCAATAAAGTAGAGTGCGCTGAAATGTAACGAGGTTACCCACCCTCTCCATCTGCCTTTGTCTAAATAAATTCAAGTTTTCCACAAATGTAATGAATTTTCAGCTGGTAATTTGCTGTCTTTGGTGTGTGGTACTCAGAAGACCAAAGACACTTCTTTTGAAACCCATTTGCTGTAGGCCCCAGGGCTGGACCCACCATTAAACACCGGGGGCCTCACAAAGATCAGTGGGAGTGTTCAAAGTCATGCCCCTGTCAGAATGGGTGGGAAGCCCTTCTACAGCCTGCCTGGGGCTGGATGGCACAGGTTGGCAGACAGGCACAATGGTCTGTATTTAGGGGTCAGGGCTGGACCTAAGTGTAGCCAGGATAGCTAGTGGACTCCAGTGCGCTGGAGTTAAGACGAACAGTCCTGAAGCCACTCCTGTCTCACTCACCCCCCTCTGCCTTCAGTCCCTCTCTGCCACCAGTTCCATCTCCCAACTCTCCAAATTCTGCTGCTTCTTAAAACTCAGTTATTTTCAAATGCTTCCTTCGAGGGCTGCAGATCACGCATGCACCGTTCTTCTCCTGTTGCCCTTGGCTTGGTACATTCACCCTGCAGTAGTGATGGAACCCGCCTAGCTTTTATGCAACAACCACTGTTCCTCCACAGTTATTCTTTCTTTTTTTTTTCCTTCCTTTAGTAGCTGGAGGCCAGAATCCTTACATTTTCACAGACATTGAGCACTCAATGGTAAGGTACATTCAGTCCTGTGAACCAGGGAGGCATGTTAAATAGTATTTACTCAAATAAATGACTGTTTCAAATTTAATATTTATTTGTGTGTGTGTATGTGTGTGCACGAGTGCGTGCAATATATGTGCGCTTACATGTTCATCTGTGAGGTTACATATCTGGTCCTTGCCTTTCAACTTATCTGTTTATTTGAGGCAGGGTCTCTCTGGTTGTCCACCTGTAATGTTGGCAGTCAGAAAGTAGAGGCAGGGGAGTCAGCAACTCAAGGCCATCCTTAACTACAAAGTAAGTTCAAAGCCAGCCTGCACTATAGAGTGAGATCCTGTCTCAAAAGAAAGAAAGAAAAAAGAAAAGAAGGAAACAAAGCAGGACTGGAGAGATGGTTTGGTGTGTTAAGAGCACTGGTTCTTCTTACAAAAGACCTGGGTTCAATTCCTAGCACCTATTTGGTGGCTCCACAGCCATCTGGTTAACTCAGTTCCAGGGGATCTGATGCCCTCTTCTGGCCCTCATAGACACTGCATGAACACAGAGCACAAACATACAGTCAAGACATCCGTGCACATAAAATAATCTTGAGAGAGAGAGACCCTTAAAAACTCACATGTTGTCAGTGTACATATCAATGACTTGACAAACCTAAGCACACGTGTGACCGTCGTGCTAATAGAACTTTTTCATCTCTCCAGAAAGTTTTCTCATCCACCTTCCTAAATCAGGTCCTTTCCCCTGACCCAGATCTCCTCTTTCCCACCACATGCTTGCTCTAGAACTTCACATAAACAGAATAATACCCAGAAAACTTTAGCTCTGTGTTAGTTGCTTCACCTACCCTGGACAATGTCAGGTTCTAGGATGCTGTTGTAGGGAACGCTCCCCCTCCCTCCCACTCCCTCCCTCCTTCCTTTTCTCCTTCCTCCCTTTCCATTTTCCTTCTTTTCTGGTGCTGAAGAGAATTGGGAGTCTCTAATATTTGGTGTGAATTTTGGTTTGCTTTCTCGCTCATGTTTGCCGGGACCACAGAGTTACACTCCAGCCTTAACTCCTGCTTTCATATTACTGAGTATCCAAGGTTGTATGATGATTTGTGCATCAGTGTCCTTGGTAACGGATGGCAGGTTGTTTCCAGCTGTTGACTGTTGTGAGTCAAGGTTGTGCTGGTTAGTTATGTCTGCTTTTCGTTTGTTTGTTTGTTATCAACTTGACACAAAATAGAGTCATCTGGGAAAAGGGAATGCCAGTTGAGGAATTACCTCTGTCAGATTGGCCTATGGGGCATTTTCTTCATTAATGATTATTGTGGGAAGGCCTGGTCCTTTGTGGGTGGTACCACCACTGAGCAGGCAGTTCTGGGTTATATAAAATGAAAGGTAGATGAGCAAGTGGGGCTAGGGGTGGAGGGGTGGGGGGCAGTGAACAGTGTTATTCCAGGTCTCTGCTTCAGTTCCTGCCTCCAGTTTCCTGCCTGTTCTCAGTGATGGACTGATTGGGATGTGTAAGCCAAATAAACCATTCGTTTCCCAAGTTGCTGTTGGTTGCAGTGTTTATCACAGTATTAGAAAGCAATTGGAGCGAAGATGCTAGATAAATTTGTATTCGTGTGATTCACTGGCATATAGCTTTGTGTTTTGAGTAAATATTTAGGAATAGAATGCCTAGCTCCTGTAGAAAGTTTAAGTCTTACTCTGGAAGGAGCTATCAAAGGGTTTCCCAGACTGAGCACACCTCTGCCATCCCGCCAGCATTAAGAAGGAGTTCCCGCTGCTTTGAGTCTTCACCAATGCTTCCTATTTTTATTCTTCTTATTATTATTATTATTATTATTCAAAAGGCTGTGAAGTAATATTCCCGTAGAGTCTCTGTGTTGGTTTGTTTGTAGGTAGGTGAGACAGGGTCTTGCTATGCAACTCAGATTGGTTTCAAACTGTCCATTTTCTTCCTTCAATCTCCCCATTCAGGGATACAGATGTGTAACATCACACCCACCATCACTGGGGTTAGAGTTTGTTCTTCCCAAAGGCCCATGGTTCTGAGTACTTTTCCCCACACAGCTTCTCTGCCGTCTTTTCCAAAGTGTCTGCTTGGTCCAGTAATGGTTTGAAAGATGATTCATCATGGTTAACTGGGGTTTCTCCCAGGATTGCAAAATAGGTTTACACTTCTCAATCAATTCCACAATCAACCTGCAATTCGCTGTGTCAACAAAATAAAGAGAGAAAAATGATTGGGTTATTTTAATAAATGAAATAAAAGTACTTAATAGAATTCATCATTTGTGTTTCTAAAAACCCTCCCATCAAACTCAGATAGAAATTGATGTCTCAAAAATAGTGTTGCCTGTGGCTTGTTGTATACCTCTACAATTTAGCTGTTCCATTTTTAAAATGTGTTTTCATTATACAGATCTTGTACATATTTTGTCAAAATTATTCCTACGTTTTTCATATTTCGATGGTACGATGAATTGCTTTCTCACTCTCACTTTCCAGTGCTGTTCCTCCCTTAGAACAAAGTTGGAACCTTGTGCACCTGATTTGAGAATTTTACTATAAAGATGGTATAGACAGTGTGTTGCTGGCCCAGAGATGGACACATGTCAGAGAGACAAAACAGACTGTAGGAAAGACTACACATATGCTCAATTGATTTTTGACAAAGATGCGAAGGAAGTCCAAGGGGAACGGAAACTCATGCTGAAAATTGCCGGGGACCAGCTTCGACAAGCATGTCACTTACCAGGGTTGGGGCATGGGGATTAGAAAGATAGGATAGTTCTGGGAAGGAGTTCCAGTAAATACTGAAATATACCTGCATTTAATTTTCCATACATTTTTATATCCCAATACAACAGGGAGAAGAAGACAGAAGACTGCTTTAAGATAATACAAAGGACAACTAGAACAGTTTTTTGCTTCAATACTCGAGATATTAAGTCATTAATTCCTGAGAAAAGCATTCTGTTGTTTAAGCACTGAGCTTAAACCAAGTATCCTGAAGGCAGCTACTCCCTAGGTCAAACCTCTTAATTTAAAAGAAAGAGCAGAAGTATGCTTGAATTCTTTGACCTGGCCAAGGTGAAATGGATCTACCTGTATGGGCCATCTTAATGTCCAAAACACCAAGTAACCACACCCTAGGTCAGGGTTGTCAACAACTTAAACAAGCTAAAGCTCTCTGACCTTCAGACAAGGTGGAAAAGGCTCACATTTTTGGGCCTCCACAGAAAATCTTTGGGAAATAGCTCATTATCTCCTTTTACCTCAAAACTCCAAGGTAATTACCTATTGAATTATGGACTCAGACTTAAGACTAAAACTATGAACTCTCTACACAAAAATAGAAAAAAGACTTTGTGGCCTTAAGAGCAGAAAGATACGTTTTTTTTTTTTTCACGTGTTTTTTGGTTTTACACAAAAGAGTTGTGTAAGAACTTGAGGACTGGATTTTGTCACAATTTAACATATCTATCCTTCAAAAAGCAAGAAACACCATTAATAATTGCTAGAGGCAAGCCACAGATGGCAAGAAACACATCTACCCTATTTAAAAAGCAATTGACAACTGGGTTTGATTCCTGTAATCTCATCATGCAGGAGACACGGAGATTGTGGATTTCATGCCAGCTAGGTCCTGGAGAGTCACTGCCTCTCAAGATGAAGAGGACAACAAAAACAAGCAAACAAAACCACCAACACCTCTATTTCCCATCCCCCCAAAACATGCAATGTATATAGCAAATGAGTTTTATCTAAATATAGAATTGTATACATGCACACATACACACTCAATAAGAAGGAGACATAATGACAAGGTGCATAAAGTGGTCACAATATTTCAATTGTGGAAATACAAATGAAGCTGCAGCGCGATGCCGCCTTCCCTTCACTGGGACATTCTAAAAGTGAGAGTCATGGAATTCCAGGGATGGAGAGGGTTTGAAATGTGGTCTGACCATGTTGGAAACCAGCCCATGTCTTGTAAAACTGAACCCTTACAACATGACCCAGTGATCTACTTACACATAATCACCGGAGAGACCTGAAGCACACTGTCCTTCAAAGCATCAGCTATAGATATTTGGGATTGCTCACTTTACTACACACTCCAATGGGACCCTGTCTGCACTCAGGGAGCAAATAAAGAAATCCCAAGGCTCTGGGCTGTGCTTAGCAACAAAGGGAGAGACCCTTGACAATATGAGTAAATGCCTCAATCACTGTGGCAATTGATAAAAAGATGCACAGGACCGTATATGACGTTGTCTTAAACAGGGGGCACCCAGGGTGCCAGGAATTACAAAACATCTAAATTACAGAGAAGTTTCCACTCCCCATAGCATCTGTTCAAGGAAGGGGGCATGGATTTCTGGAGCTATGAATTGAGAGGATTAGTTGCAGAAAGGAAAAAGGAAAGAGCAGCCCCCATGTTCTCTGTTTCTGTTATATGGTTCGTAGTGTTGCGTTTGCCAAGGTTTAATACGTTTGTGCTCTTGTTTTTGAAACAGGGTCTTGTTGTAGAGCCCAGACTGGCCTCAAACTTGGGATCTTGTCACCTCGGACTCCTGAGTGACAGGATTACTGGGGAGAGCCCAGTGCTGTGTTCAATCTATGGAAACGTATTACACCTGAATACATCTGAACACCCAGAGGTTAAGAGCCCTTGAACAGACATGGGTCTAGTCAAGGTGACTGCTTATGAGAAACTTGTTATCTTTCTGGTATGGAAATGAGCCCGACACAGGCATCTGCCCTCTGGGGGAGTCTCTCCCTCCTGTGAGAGCGTGTTTAGAAACTGCTGGGGTGCTGTGGTCTAGTTCTGCATTGTGCTGCCGAGAATGAAATGGGATGTAGATTCTGCACAGTGTTTGTGTTTATTAGAAGAGAAAGGATGGCTCCGCTAAGAGTAGTGAACCCCATTGTGCGGATGCCACTTCTCATTGTCAGTTGGCAGAAAACCTTCAGCTAAGTCCTCAGCTTGTTAAACCTGAAAGAGCTGTTTATGGGCTTTGTGTTTTCCTCCTGTGAACTATTAAGCATTCTGTTTAATTTGCAATGGCAGAACAGGCCTTCTTGATGGCCTGGTTCCTCTGGGATGATTGCTGAGAGCCATGCTCAATATTAAGGCCCATAGATCTGAGTCTCTCTAATAAGGCAATTTGAGTCTTAAATTGGAGGTACTCAGGGTACCAGGAATCAGCACATCTGAATTATAGTGATGTTTATACTCATAGAAATGTCCAATCAGATTTCCTCTAAAAGGGGTCAGAAGACGCTTTACTATGAGCAGAATGGTTTCCATGACCACACTCAGGGGTAGCATAGCTGAACCCACAGGAGGGCAAAGAGAAGCATCACAAAGGTTGGCACCCACCATCAGTGATTGCGGAGCATAAAGATTTTTTTCTTTTTTTTTACGTAGAGAAATGGACAGCAGCAGAACCCACTGGGATCTAGAAATCTCCACCTCATAGCTAATTTTGAAGAGCAGAGTACTAGATGTTGTACAGAGGGTTAACACCCTGATTTTTGAAGGAGCTTACATCAGTTAGCTTCCTGCACAGCTGTGAACAAAATATCAGATATTAACAATTTAGAGATATTACAGAGAGCCAGTTTATTATAGCAAGGAAGGTGTGGCAGAACACTGCAGTTCATGTTCTGGTGGTCAGGGAACAGAGAGACAGGAACAGAGTCAGAAACCAGGCAAGAACTGCCCCTGGTGGCCTGCCTCCTCCCATGAGGTCTCAATTCCCGAGGATTATGGCACCATTCAAAACAGTTTCCCTGCTAAGTTGTAACCCATGAACCTATTGTGGGGGGGGGCAATTCATGTTCAAACATAATAGAGTCCAAGACCTGGAAGCAGATGGACTCATCTTGTACATTGTGGGTGAGCTTCAGACAGACAGGATGCTTAGCCCTGCTGGTGCCATTCCCATCCTGCTTCCTGCTATTTCCTTATCATTTGGTCCTCCATGTTGAGGAGGTCCAAAGGCCTCCTTTCACATGGAGAATATAAAAGAGCAATGCCATTTTCCAAGAATCTTGTATACAAAAGGGAGGAAATGTCGTTGTTAATCCTGTCATCCTGCTTCTAAGCAATAGCCCAAAGAGTCTGTGCCTGAGTGAGTGACAAGACATGAACATTTAAGTTTGCACATGTGTGTGAGTATATGCGTGAGTGTGTATATGCATACATAAGTGTATGACTACATAGGCGTGTGTGTTTAAAGGTTCTGTATCTTCCTTTGTGTAAAGCCCAGAATCTACACTTCTGTCCCTTCTCTGGGTATTCCTCCCAGAGTGTCACACATCTTCATGGTCAACTAATGACACACAGTGGCTCTGCCTTCTCCTCCACCCTCAGCTTGTATAATGACACTCATCTAGGTGCTCGGCAAACCAGATGACATCTGGTAACAAGACTGTCTCCTTTAGAAATATCTTGTAATTATCCTTTGTGGTTGGACCTGATTCAGTATCCCTCTCTTACATGTAAGACTTCTCTCAGACAAATCTCAGTGTGTGGTTAATTCTAAGAGTTTCTCAGACCCTAACATCTCTGAAATTAGAATGTGAGTTACAAAAGAAGGTACTTTACAATTATAAGTTTTGATTAAATATGACACTTTGAGTTGAATGAAGGAATGAAGAAGTTATTATCCTTATACACTTAGGTACAACCTTCTCTGTTTCAAGACAAAAAGTGTGCAAAGTCTATGAAGCTCCGAGGAGTAGTTAAGAAGCTGTGGCCACAAATAAATCCACCCTGACTCATTGAACTTCCAGTGCGAGAAAGGACAGACCCGGGCAGCTGGGAATAAGCACAAGAAACTGTCTATTTGTCTACAGTGCAAAGAATTTGTCAGGTTGGAGAGAGTTGTCGGTGGAATTAAGACTTGCCTGGTGAAGTGTGACCCAGAGACCACAGCAGACTCTCCTGAGGCCTAAATGTCAATTCTGTTGGTCAGGCTACCCAACCCCGCCTCTGCTGATGGCACCGTAGACTCTGTGACCGTAGACTCTGTGTTATAAACAGAAGGTATTAGTGACAGTAAGGTTTAAAAACTGAGTTACTGCTCTTTGAGAAGCAGAGTACCTGCCACAACGGACACATCTACAATTACTACGTTTGTCCCCAAACTCTCAAATGTCTTTGAGAAGCATGCAGGAGTCCTACATTTACAAAGGGAAGGAAACCAAGGCCCCAAGAGCTTTGGAACTTCCTGCCTAAGATGTGGTTGAGTCTGGGTATCAATCCTAGCTGCTTGACTCCAGGGCTTTCCAAAGCCCATCAGGTCTGTATTGAACATAAAATGTAACGTTCTTGTTTCTTGTTAAGGAGCGTGTATCTGCCTAATGGGTACCTTGTTTCTCTCTTCCCGCAGTCAGAACTGAAGTCTAAGTCGGCAAAGTCTGCAAGTACCATTGAGGCGGCAAGTGGGGCACAGCCCTTGGGTGTGGTTGTGGGCTTGGAAACCAGTCCGATTCATGCTTAGCTGCATCCAAGCTTTAATAAGCAGTTCGCACTATCTTTTCTTTACCAAATGAATTTGAGAAAACTCATCAATATGAAAACAAAGGAACATAACAGAGTTGTAGGTGACGAATGACCACATTTTTCTCAGTACATTAACTGAGATTTTCCTTATCGGGTGTCCTTTTCCTGGTTCAAAAGAAGCCCAGATTGTCTCACAGCAGAGTGTTTCAATACCTGTACCATTTGTCTTAAAGATACCTTTGTCTTAAAGATACCTTTTAAAGATGTTGTAACGACAGCTTTGTACTGTGGAGCCATTTAGTTCCCCAGAAAGAATGGATTTGCCAAGAGAATATTGCATACCAATGCTTTAGGTGTAGGCTGGGCAGCGTCTCATGATTCACCCCAGACAGGCAGATGACAGAAAATTTTTGTTGTTCTCAGCACCGAAGATTCAGCCTGGACTCCTTGATGGCAGTGTCACTGGTTTTTATTTCCTCACTCTATTGTCTGGTTGGATGAGCCAATCACAAGAACCAAAACACACTGTTTAACAAGCGGTGTGAACCTGGGTGAGTTACTCACCCACTCTGAACCTTATTTATTAATTTTTAAAATTAAGAGTTTGTATAGGTCAAAGAGATGGCTTTTCAGTAAAGTCCTTGCCCTGCAAGAATGAAGGCCCGAATTCAATCCCCTAAACCCACATACAAAGCCCAGGGTTGGAGGTATGCTTGCAATCCCCAAGCTGGGGAAGCATCTGGACTAGCCTAGTTGAGGAGCATCAGGTGCCGGTGAAAGGCTCGGTTTCAAATACAAACAAAACAGTCATCCAAACCCAAATAAAGCAGATGGCTCCTAAAGAATGACCCTAAGGTTGACCTCTGGCCTCATATGTGCTTGCTAGCACACACATATGTACACACACACACACACTGACATGCCACATGGACCTAAAGTGAGCCAACCAAATATAACCTGTATAAGTGACTTCATCCGAAACAGAAGGTCTGCTCATAGAGACCACCCTGAATGGCCTGGAAGCTTAATAAATGGGGGCTGTTTCAGCTGCTACTATGATTTCTTTTATTTTGACTGGGTTAAGAGCTGCCCAAATACCTGGTAAATCATTGTTTCTTCATGCGTTGTGTTTCTGAGAGAGGCCTTCACTGGGTGGAAGGACATCATGCAATATGTTAATAAAACTGAGGATCTTCAATCCCTACCCAGCTCTATGCTTTGGAAAGGGGAGGGGGGATGGAATTAAGTTAGCGGATCACATCTATTCGATGAAGCCCCAGTAAAAATCCCTTCACTTGCAGTTTCTTACAACACAACAACCTTACACCTGTAGATCTTGCTCCAAGTCTTCCCCTGGCTGTTCAACTGGATCTTTTGAATACCCCTTTCAGTCCATGGGTGTAGGGTTTCTCCGACTTCACTGAGTTATTCTAGCAAATGACTGCTGCATACATATAGAGAGGGAGTCAGCAGAACCTCTAACTGCAAGGGTTGTGATCAGCTTCTGAAGTAGACTTGTTTTGTGATGTAGTGGTCCCTGGGTCTAACTCCAGGTGGGTAATACCAGAATTGAGTTGATTATAGGATACCCAGTAGATACTGAAAAATTGACGTGTGACCACAGATATGTTTTGCATTGAGTATAAGAGAAAATAGTTTGGTTTTCCTGTCATATGGAGTTTGTTTTACCTGCCCAACCTATGTGGGAGTTTTCAGAGAGGACCCCACCTTTGAAGGTTGGCCGAAAGTGGAGAGATCAGCTCGCTTTGAAATGAAACACCCATGAGTGGTGCCACCCTCCTTTATCCCAGTAGAACTCACAGGTGGACTGAGTCGGAATGGTACAGGGATGCGAATCCTGCTACAGTGACCTGCCCAAGCCGAGGTCTGTGCTCTTTGCACTCTTATGTCGTTTTTGAGGACTGGCCATCGCAGCGTGAGACTATCTGGGTTCCCTAAGTGCCTGCAGGGTAGCCAATTCTTGAAGGGCTTTGCTTATGAGGGTATAAGAAGCCTTGGATGAAACAACATTTTTTTTCATGCTGGGAGTTACTAAGTTTTAAGATACGACTGTGGGGGAAATTATAGATTTTGGAGCTCTGTGCCAGGAACCAGAAGTAAAGGTTCTGTGTGTGTGTGAACACATAAATATGAACATATATATATTCTTGTTGTAAATCATAGTATTGTGTGGGTACAGCTCAGAGCTGCAGGAGGTTAATGCCCAGCCTTCCAGTTCTTCAGACTGTCCAGTGAGATTGAGCCCAGTTGACCATAGCAATAACCAGACCAATTATATATCATATCTTCTTTCCTTTCATGTTGTTTATAGGATCATTGAAAACAAACCACCAGTACTCAAGCCTTTGTCTCAAGACACACGAATGCATTTCCCAATAGTTTGGAGCTTTGATTTTTTTTTTTGACAGTTGTATTGGTCAGGGATCCTTAGAATAGAATGTATATGTTACAAAAGGGATTTATTAGATTGACTTACACTATTTGTGTTGTGTTGTGCAACAATAGCTAGCTGCACGAAGTAATCGCTCAGTTCATATGGCCTCAGGTGTCCCAGTCTGGTGATGAAGGCCAGAAGGAGTCTTGGCGAATCTTGGGTCTTCAGCCTATGTGAAAAGGTCAAAGAAGCTGGGTTCTGATTATCAGTGAAAGACATCAGCAGAGACACTGACAGAGTAGAAGCATTCATCAGCAGAAAGCAAAGGCAGGCAAAGTGGCATCTTTTCTCTCAGACCTCTTTGCATTCAGAATACCCCTATAGACCTACCCAGAGGCATTTTTCTTAGTTGATTCCAGAGCCAAACAAGTTGCCATCCAAGATTAAGCAACACTCCAGTGGAGGAGCAACACACACAGCATATAATCTTTACAGGCATGTCTTAATTTCCGTTCCCGTCGATGTGATCAAATACTCTGACAAAACAACTCAAAGGGGAGGGCATTTGTTCTGTTTGGGGACCTTATAGTTCAAGCTGCACTCCATAGCGGGGAAGGAAACCAAAGTATCAGGGGATTGAAGGGGCTGGTCACAATGAATCCACAGTCAAGAGGCAGAGACTCGTGAGTGTGTGGTTAGCCCTTTCCATTGAATATAGTCCAGGAGTCCCTTGCACAGAGAATGACTCCATTCACAAGTAAGATAGGCCTTCCCACGAAACAAAAAAAAAAAACCATTATAAACATAACCCCCAACAGGCACATCCAGGGGCCCGGCTCCCTAATTTGTTTCTAGATTCTGCCACACTAACAATACTAGTCATCCCAGTAAATATATACACAAACATATAATGCAAATACTGTGTGCAAAAAATTATGTGTGTGTATTTATGTGTGTATATAACATCTAACTTATTTATATAATCTACCTATCTATCATCTATCTACATCATCTACCTACCTACTTATCTACCCTGAAACATTGTAGATGTTAAGAAATAGTGATTTGTTTCCAGGCAAAGAATAATTTCCTCTCAATCCTGACCCAGATTTTCCAAGCTCTTCCGAGGCTGTGTTTCTCTGCTGTTTGCCCCAGAAGCTGTGTTATGTAAGCAGAGGCACAGAGGTACAAGGAAGTTTTAGTTAACAAAGTGTGCCTTAGCACTTAGAATCCACCATTTGACCTTCAGCCTTCTGTCTGCTGCACCTTGCAACCTTCGGTTGCGTGAAGAAGAGCAAGTTTTCCAGGCGGATAGATGGGGAGCAGAGGCGGCGTGCCCAGTCTCCCCATGGCAGCCTGACTTTTAGGGAAACACCTGCTCAGATCTTCAATTAGCAGCCCTGCTGGGGGCTCAGACTCTGGTTTTCCAAAGCCAGGAGCAGGAAATCCAATGAGAAACACTGCCGTGTGTTAGCGTGAGGCGTTCTGCTTGTGTGCCTGCAGTCACCTTGGCAGATAAAACTAAGGTCATTCGTGGTGACCACATTGTAGTTAATTTACTTTTTCCCCCATGTATCTCCATTTAGTTTTGTTTGTTTGTTTGTTTTTTTAATGGAACACCTACTTCTTATCCTTTTAGTGTAGTGCAAGAATAATGGGGTGTGGGGAAGAAAGAACAGACGCAGACAGGGAGGCTGAGTGAAAGGAAGGGAGAGAGGTGGGCTGCTTCGCTGTCCGTCTATAGAAAGAATTCAATCATGCTCTCTGGTGACAATGTCAATACAGATGTTTCAAGTTCAAGCCTTGTTTCTTTGTTTAAAATTGAAGAGTTTGCTTTGGCTTATGGGCTCAGAGGGTTAGAGTCCACTATGGCGGGGGTGCCGCGTGACAGCGGCTGGCTGCAGAAGATAGATGAGCAATCTTGCGTTCCCACACAGGAATCAGAGCGGACATCCTCCTTTTTTTTTTTTTTTTTTGTTTGGTTGGTTTCCTTTCCTTCCCAGTGCTTTTAGGACACTTTGAAGTTAAGCATCAATGGAGCCTAATGCCAGAAACACAAGGAAGAAAGTTGATGGCCCGAGAATTACATTTTCTGTGCAATTAACCTCTACAGTAGACAACTTAGTCCCAAGTTTGCCAGCGGGAGAAAGCAGCCTTTGATACAAAGAACGACACCAGTTCAGACAGGGACAAGGATGGGGCCCAGGAGATCACATGGTGAGGCCCCAGACATCAGCAGAGAGTTTCCATTTCCCAGATGGGAAACTGGACTATGAGGTCAAGTGAAGAGAAGTGTCTTTTATTGGAACGCCTCAATAGAAACCATTTGTCTTGCAGACAAGGCCCTATGGTTGAGAAATGGCCTAGTAGGAAGATGGATATAAAGATGTGCTTTTCCTGACTGCTGGTTTCTCCGCCACATCCACCCAACTCTTAAGATGCTGGTAAATTACCATATTGTGCCACTTATGCTCTTTTTATGTGCAGCAAATAATTCTCGAGTGAACTTTATGTGTTAGACACTGTTAGATGATGGAGCAACAGTCATAAGAAAAACACCAGGGTCTCCTTACAGCTAGTGGTATAGGGCTGAATAAACACATAAACGTATCACCATCGTGGTGGATAAGAGACATGGAAGAAGAAAATGGTGCCCCAAGAAAGTAATGCACAGTGTGGGGGTTAAGACGGGCATCTCTGAGTGCTATCCTCAGACATCTAAGGTGAAATCTTCAGGATGAAAGGACTTGGGGTCAGGATATTGAGGACAGGGGATGTGTTCTGGGCAAATGGAATAGCACAAATGAGGTCCTGAGGTAAGAAAGATTTCCCATTCATCTGTTCAGGAAAGGAGGAATTGAGGCCCCGCAAAGTGACAATAGCTACAAGATGATATTGGAAGAGATGCTCAGATCCTCAGAGGCCCCACTGACCTCAATGAGAAGTCTGGACTTTCTCCACAAGCAGCATGCAGGCTTTGGAGCAATGTGATTCAGTGGGAAGTTTTGCTGCTTGATATGGCGCATTTAAAATGGTCTCTGACTGAGGCAGCAGAGTTTTGAAGGATTGTATGGAAGAGTTACAGGAACATATTTATCTTTTAAGGACTCCCTGCTGCTAAATTCTGGAGAATTGGCAGGAGGGAGTGGTGGTCGGTGATGTACTGGGTCACACTGGGGACAGTGTGTGGGAAACGTCTTCTGGGAAGGAATCTCTACAAAGGAAAAACGGGAGGTGGTGGGGCTCAAGAGTGATGTCTAAGATTCTGGCCTGAGAAACTGGTGAAAGAGAATGCCATTCACCACAGCGGTGGGGGGTGGCAGTAGGGAGGGGCAGTGCTGAGATATAGGTGCAATGATCTAGGGCTGAATATGTAGAACTGGCAAGAGGGAGTTGGCTCTTGGAGTCTGGGTCTCAAAATATGTTCCTCGGCCTCTGAGCCTCTAAGACTTACTGCCAAGGGGAGACTGAGTCATTTGGTGATGTCAAGATCAAATGTAGGGATAGGTTAGCTTTTTAGTTTGCCACGTTCTCTCTACTACACTCTTTTCAGAGCAGTTAGCAGGCGGTACAGAGCAGGTAACCTCCACACATTTTCCCAGGCATGCACGTTTGCTAGGTTTATGTTGAGATGTTGTTTTCCAGCTTTTGCCAAAGCAAAGACCAGGCACTGTAGGTGGTACAGAGGCTGGTTTGGGCCAATACAAACAGAGCGTTAAAGAATGCAAAAATCTATCATGGGAATAGCTTTCCCTTTTGTAATTTCTCCTCCTCTCTGATGGAGGAAGAAAGGACCAGGCTGCTGTGAGGTCTCTGAACACCAGCTACTGCTAATATCCATTTCAAACAGGGAATGGATCTTCTCTTCTGGCCCTTGGCGGGCAACAGAATTGAGCTAAGTAACATTATTTTGTTTTTACTTTACAGTTGTTTTAGCTCTCTTTTGAAGGTAATTTAAACATTTTAAAAACCACCTGGAGCTTGCAGAGGTTTAAATTCACAGATCATTGTTTCTTAGCCAATGGAGAATAAATTGTTGATAAGACCCATCGCCCTTAATTATTCAACAGTGTAATTCTTACCAGCAAGAGCATTGTCTTCATAACCACAATACAGCTATTAAAATGAAGAAATTTCCATTCAAGCCACAGACAGCCCTTGAGTTTCACCAGTGGCATCACTTGCCCTTCAGAGCAGAACGATAATGTACTCTCTTGTACTGTGCCTGTAGTCTGCTCTCAGGAACGGCTTTTTAGCTGTCCCTTGACTTTCACAACTTGGACACTTCAAGTGTCCCAGACTACTTATTTTGTAGGAAGTTCCTCAATTTGCATTTGTCTGGCATTTCTTCATGATTAAATTCATATTAGAGGAGCTGGAGAGATGGCTCAGTGGGTAAGAGCAATTATTGCTCTTGCGGTGGATCCAGATTCATTTCCCAGCATTCCCATGGTGGCTCACAACCATCTGTAACTCTGGTTCTGGGAGATCTTCCCTCTCTTGACCTCCACAGGCATCAGGCACGCATACAGTACAGAGACATACTGACAAAGTACATTAAAAATTATATTACATATCCTAGGCAAAGTATCTTAGAAAGGATACTGCCCCCTTAGTATTGTCTCCTAGCAAATGTCACACGATATTGCTGTGCCCTGGTGCTGCTCCTATTAATTCAGGCTGCTTGTTGAAGGCGCTGTCTGATGGAGTTCTTCATGGTAGTTCTGGAATCTTTTGTTATAGAAAGGAATCTTGTCACTATATGATACCCTGTCCTCACAAAAGCTTGAGGGCTAGTTTTAACATCCATGGGCATTTCTTGGATGAATTGCTTACCACTTTGATGGCTGCCAAGTGCTGAATTTATAATTCTGTCATTCCTTCCGCTGAGAGAAAATGCTGTGCTTTTCACCTGAGTGGACTCAACATTACCATGTTATTTAATTGGTTATAATCTCATACTCTTATTAGCTGTTTTGGAGGTTCAAATTACCCCAGATCTGAACAGTGAAAGCCCCTCTGTCTCCTCTTTGACCTGGACTACCCCATCATTTTCTGGGGACTTTCTTGCTTTGTGCACAAGATTCTGTGGGTCCTTTAGTGTAAGCTCTGCTGGGGCCACCTCTCCATAGAATATTGGCTTGTGTTGATTGTACTTAGAAACAAAGGGAAGAGTGCTAGCCAGCTCGTTGCTACTCAGATATGATTGTCTTCAGGTCTTCCCCACCCTCTTTATGCACACATATAGCTCCAGTTTTCGCAGGGGTACACACACATATGCACATCTATAAAGACACGTAGATTCTGTATTAAACAGTCTCTCCGCCTTTCACAAGCCCGTGCTAGCTCTAGCTCAACACTTCCGCTTCATTCTCAGTCCTTCTCTTTCCAACAGTAGGAAGTCTGGCTTCCGTGAGCAATGATAGAATCCTTTGTGAGCCCCTCCTGTAGCTTCCTTGGTGACCGCTTCCCTTCTGTGGCTCTGACACCACCCTGTGGGTTGTCTCTCCTCCTTCCCATTGGGTTCGGCTATTGTTGTCTTAGATTCTCGGTGTTAATTTCAATGTCTTTGCAGAGTCTGTCAAGTTCTGATGCTTGCCCTGTCTCTCAGACTGTGTTCTTTGCCTCTCAGCAGGACTTGTAATTTTCTTCCTGGCATGATAAGACATGTAAAAAGAACTTTGGTAGACAAGCCTTTTACAGTGTGACGTCCAGGTGTGGGAGGCAGAAAGCATCAGAGTAGTGATGAGGCTCAGTCTCAGATGGGACTGGGACCTGGACTGTGGACCACAAGTGCTTCTGAGTGTTACCCCCATCCTCAGTGGAACAAGATGGACAGCGCATGTCAGATGGAGTAGAATGCTTTGGCTGGACCTAAGCAGTTGTCTGCTGCAACTGATAGACAATGAGATTTTTCTCCGGTTTTTACTGTGAGAGAACTTGAGTCACAAGAGGTCACAGTCCCCCAAATCCAGGGTCCGTGATGCCTCGGTTCCCACAGTGTTTAATTCTGAGTTCACACTGAGCCTCTTGCAGTTACAATTCAGGCTTTCCTATTCTTGTGCTGGAAACTATAGAGGCTCAGCTCCCTCGCTTCTCCTGTGCTGCATTTGAGTCTCTGCATTCACCTGTATCTTGTCTCTACAGGTTGGTAAGCCAAGGTTAGGAGTTTTTGTCTTGTTCAACTTTCTGTCTGTTGTTTCGACGAAGTTACAACTTCTAAATATGTTAGACTGGTAATAGATTATCTAAAATTTATTTTACAAATAGGTCTGTTTGGATCAAAACCTGAGTTCACAGGACAATGTTATGCTACAATTAGTATTCAAAGCTTAAGTTTAGGAAACATTTCTATGACCCAAGGGGTTGGGGGTAGAAACAATCTCTGTCGTCACCACTTCCAAATGCACATGTAGGTCTTTAATCACACAAAGTCCACATGTGTGTTCCAGGAGCCATCTGTCCCTGAAACAAAGGGTGAGCAGGGCCTTGGGCTGTCAGTGGTGATTTGTGAGTGCCGTGTTTGAGGACACAGCTGCTCCAGGTTGCACTGACTCAGCTCCCGAAGGCGACTTGCTGGACACTTGCCTCTCTTGGGCAGTGCGTACCTGTGTAGCCACTCTGCAGACCTTGGGGGCCCGGCTTCCTCTTCCATGCCCACTCTGCTCCAGTGTCTTCCTCCCTTCCTCCTGTGTTACGTAGAGGAGGCGTCTTCTTTGTGCAGCCCAGCTCATCCTAGAAAGCCTCCTCTCAGAAGGGCTGCTTTGTGTCCCCTCAGTACAGTTGTGAGACTTACCTGGGCCCCTACTCAATATCTACTTCCCTGTTGATGTCTCTTTCCACTACACTTCCTCTCACTTTGCAGTTTGTCTCGGAAGTATAGAACAGAAGTTGAACTTAGTGCCATAATTGTGTGCTACAAATGTGCAAGTGTGTGTGTGTGTGTGTGTGTGTGTGTGTGTGTGTGTGCATGCTTGTATGCATGTGCTTGAGTGTGTAGAGAATGTTTTGTGGAAAAATTATAAAACATCAGTTTCCTTTGCACCATCCTTTGGATGCACTGGCTGTCTTGAGTCAAACACCGTCCTGTCAGTACCTGTCTTTAATTGGGATGTGCCACATTGTACAGGCTTCCTCCCTAAGGTCACCTCTCACTTTGGATGCTGAGGGGCTTAAATCCTGCCTCCACCCTTTTAGTTCCTGCTCAGCCAGTGTACAGGAGTGAGATATGAGTTTATCCACTGTCTTCTATGACCTTGGCAGTTAATAAAAGCTGGAGGGACCATCTGGAGTTGGATCCTTGCCACTGGGGTAGGGAGTGGAGGTTAGACAAGTCCAGCTGAACACCCACACCAAACCTGGTCCTCTGATAGCCTAGTGGGTCTCGGAATCCCTGGAAGCTTTTTCAGGGAGACGTGACATGTGTATATTTGTCCCGGGTAAGACACCGATGACAGAAACAAGTCGAAGAAATGACCCCGAGTCCAGCTTGGGGACAAAGATGTGAACTGGAGTTATTTACATGAATGTGGCTGGGGTAGCTGGTTTCTTGGGTCAACTTGACACAAGCTAGAGTCATCAGAGAGGAAGGAGTCCCAGTTGAGGAAATGCCTCCATGAGACCCAGCCCTAAGGTATTTTCTCATTTAGTGATCAATGGGAGAGGGCGTAGTCCAAGGTGGGTGGTGCCATCCCTGGGCTGCTGGTCCTGGGTTCTATAAGAAGGTGGGTGAGCAAGCCGTGGGAAGCAAAAGCAGTAAGCAGTACCCCTCTATAGTCTCTACATCAGCTCCTGTCTCCAGGTTCCTGCCCTTTTTGAGTCCCTGTTCTGACTTCCTTCACTGATGAAAAGCAATGCTGAAGTGTAAGCCAAATAAACCTTTTCCTCCCCAGGTGCTTTTTGGTAAGGGTGTTTGTTGCAACAATAGAAACTCTAAGACAGTGGGAAACTTACAGCTGGTTATACCATCAAAGAGGACCCTCTCCTAGTGACCTTGAGACCTTTATGTACTGCCTGAAGGAATGAAGGTGGGCCCAGTCTTGTGACTGTTTCTGTTGGTTTAGCACAGCTGCTTTGACATCAAGGCAACAAGGGTCTTGCCATGCCTGGAGGACAGCATCACACAGCAGCCCTTCACGTCTTTCCTTTTCTGCTTAAGACAACAAATCTCCTCCCTGTTCTTGAAACCACGGAGCTGACAGATACGGCCCTTGCCTTTAAGTCAAGAAAAACAACACATCTGTAACAGAGATTATTGTGTTAGAAAGCTCGCCAGTGCTCCTATCTCGGTGCCCGAGTATAAAAATTACATTTATAGGAAATTTTGTGTGGCAGGCCCTGAGATAAGCAGCCTTGAACCTTAGCTCATGAGTCCTCACGCTGACTCTGTGAAGATGGGATGGCCGCATTGTCAAGGTGAGCACTAGGGCAAGGGGAAGGCAGGAAACCTGTCAGCGCCACAGAACTGGGCTTTGTTTCTAGGTCAGGGCAGCATTAACAATCTTTATAGCCTCCTCCTTCTCCATTCCTGTTTCTTCCTACTCAGCTACGCTTTGCAGGCTACCCATGTGGGAGGCAGCCCCAGGGACCATGACTGTAGGACCTTGACTCCAGGTAAGATCGCATGAGCCCCATTTCTGTGAACTCCAGTAGCAATGCGTTGGAGATGCCAAGAGAAGCTGTGTCTGCTTCATTCTCCCTTCCAGGAATATGTCCAGAACACCAAGCACTGGGGCAGAACTCAGGAGAGGAAGGCAGGTCGCTCATAGGCTAGCGGCTTCCTGAAGAAGTGACTCAGGCAAAATGGTATAGACCCAAATGGGAACAACAAATATGAGCCAGCAGGAGTCCAGTGCCTGAAAGACGGGTGCCTGAGGGTCCCGGAACAGTTCTGCAACATCCCTAGGGTCTGTGAACCTCCTCTCCTCTCCATGGCAGCCCCAGTGCTCCAGAAATTCTAGGTCTTCTGCGGTTTCTGCTTTGACAACATCTGGAACTCATCAGCGAGAGCATTAACTCATAACTAGGTTTTTAAAAGTGAATCATAAACCTTAACGGGCAGACAAGGACTCCTTTGCTTTCTGGCACACCTGGAGCCGGATGGATGCTCACACTAAGGCTTTGGGCTCTGTCCTCCCACTGTTTTGACATGGCTCTCCTGGGCTGGCTCTACAGCCTAATCGTCATGGTAGATGTCAGTACCACTGAAGGGAAGAAGGCCTGGCTTTACCTCTCTGTGTCCTCTGGCCACCACCTTGCCCCACACCACCTAGGCTTGGGTAAGAAGAAAGGGAAAAGGAACTGTATTCTAAGAACAGAAGTCCCACATTGCAGAGCAAGTCGCTTTCGCTCCTAAGGTCTTCCCAGAGCTTGAGTACCGCCTTCTCTCCTCCTTCCGTCTGTTCCTGCCTCTCATGGTGACTGGTATTTGGTAGAAGCCCAGCTGTAATCTTTCAGTTTGAAGGCGAGCTCCTGGAAGAAGAAATAGAAAGGAGCCCCTGCCAATCGGCTCTCAGTGGCTTACAAGGAAGGCAAGATGTAAGCTCCTCTTGCAGCCCAAGAGCCCTGCGTTTTGTTGGGCATGCCATTGTCATAGCTACCTCCACTTCTCTATCGGTGCTGTATGTCACGGAGCGGAGGGAGGTAGCAGAGGAGGAGCTGCTCTGTCCTGAGGAATGGAGGACGTGTGCCATCCAGGAAGGAGGGGTCAAGACCAAGGTCCTTCCTTTCCCTCCTCAACAAGCTCCGGGCTATTGAGCTGGCTGCGCGTGTTAAGTGGCTATGACTTGACTTTATATGACCGAATTAGCACTTCTGTAATAATCCATAAAGCACAGAACGTGCCTCAAATGCAAGTTTACCGTGTAGGAGATCCGTCTTCATCATGTTAATTGAACTTTCAGAGCAGATGGGTTTCCTTTGCAAGCCACATTTTATTACGTTTCATTAGCATCATGCTAATGGCAGTACAATAGCAGGAACTTTGGACATTGAAACAATTTTCTGATGGCTCAACTACATTTTCTGTGTCGTTAACTTGAATGCTGGCTGATGAGTCAGAATTTCCCTCTGCCTTCTCTTTTCTGAAAATTTCTGAAGCTCTTCCAACATTTAAGTTGATTTTTCCTAACCTAACCTTTTATGGAAACTAATGAATTTTTTGTTTTGTTTTGTTTGTTTGTTTGGCTGCTTGGTTGTTTTTTGTGCCTCTGGATTATCTTGGTCCAAAGGTATGGTTTGTTCTGAGTCCCAAAGCATCCTGTCCTTCCCCACTCTGTTCCCTGCCTACCTCAAGTTAAATATGAAGTATCTTGCAGTCTTCTCTTGATGACGAGACGGCAAAGGACCTGGCTTCAGGAGCACTGCAGATATCAAATCTGTATTACTATGCTTCTATAAGATGGCAGGTTTGCCTATAGTCTGTGCACATGATCTCATGATTTTAAATTATCTCTGGTTATGCTTAATATATAATACAATGTAGGTGCCATGCTAGTAGTTGTTTACACTATATTGTCTTGTGTTTCTTTGTTTTGGTTTGCTTTTTCAAGACAGGGTTTCTCTGTGTAGCTTTGGATGCTGTCCTGGAACTCGCTTTGCAGACTAGGCTGGCCTCAAACTCCCAGAGATCTGCCTGCTTCTGCTTCCCAAGTGCTGGGATTAAAGATGGGTACCACTACTGCCCGGCTTACACTATATTGTTTAGGAAAGAAGAAAAAAATGTCTTCACATGTGCAATGAAAATAATTTTTTTCAGATACTTTTGACATACAGTTGATTGACTCTGTTGAAGTGGAATCCATGGACATAGAGAATTAGCCAATATATAATGGGATAGCATTTAAAAAGATCAATGCAAAAGAGGTGCTCAAATCCAAATCCCGACTTCATCACTTCCTAATTGCGTGACCTTAGGGAGTAATTTTGTTGCGTTCAGCTAAATTTCCTGTCTGTGCAACAGCATCGGATTCTCCGGTTCAGGACCTGCAGTAAGTGCCCGATGGGCTATAGCTGTGGGCACTGAGGCAGACTGGGAGCCAGGAGTCATTTCAGGCAGGTCTCTGAGGCCCGTGACAGGACCCAACATTTATTCTCTGTAAGTGGAAGACTACTGGAGGCTCCTGAATTGAGGAACCCTTGGTCTGATTCAGATAGTAGAAAATGACTCTGGCAATTTTATTGAGTGTAGAATACAGGGAGAGAGGGAACCTGGGACAAGAGAGGAGGCTGTTATGGAGGATGGTTTTAGCCTAGTAAGATGATGAGGAATGGTCAAGGTGGGGGTTTGAGGATAGGTGAGAGGCGTGCTGGTAAGAGTCCCACATGACCCTGAAGTCTGTCTGCCCCTCCCCCAATGGGCCTGGATTCAACCCTCTGTCCCACTGTCTCCACGTTACTCAGAAAGACTCCACTTCTTAGAGTTTTCCCTGGATGCTGCCAAGCAGAGCCCCAAGTCATTTCCCTGCAAAAGCCAAGAGTAGAGGCTCCCGGGAACTCGTGGGTAAGCGGCTCTTTCTGAGGTGTTAGTGTGCGTGTGTCTTCTGTTCTCTGGGATGCTTTAGTAACATAGGATTTTGTCTCACTCCAATCCTGGGCCTGAGGGCATTAAGTTATCCCATTTCATAGACCAGTAAACTGAAACTAGGAGAAGGTAGAACTTATACTCAAGGGCATACTGTTACTTGCTTCCCTGTGAAGATGAATGACATATCCTTTAGAAATGCTGAGGTCCTAATGAAGAGTGATTTTAGGTAAATTCAAGATGACTGTAGGAAAAGAAAAATTGCAAATCTAATAATAAAGTTTAAGATGTATAAAACGTTTACTGTTTGAAATGTAGGAGGTATAATTCTTACAGTTCCATTTGCCCATTGACTTGAAGGCAATTTTTTTTATCAATAAGAAACAAAGGGACTGGAGAGATGGCTCAGTGATTAAGAGACCTTGCCGCTCTTGCAGAGACCAGGGTTTGATTCCCAGCACCCCATGGTGGCTCACAACTGTGTAATTCCAGTTCCAGGAAGATCTAGTGCCCTCTTCTGGCCTCTGAGGGCACTCACTACACACACGCCTACATAGATAAAAATAAAAAGCTTCAAAAAAATGAAAGAATAAACCCAATATTTTCTCCCCACATAAAACTACAAAGTATCTGTACTCGCCTCAGTTAATCCCCACAAGGACTCTAGAAGACTAATTATCACCATTTTTCTGGCAAAGTTACTGAGACAGGCCTAGCTTTCAACTAACTTAGATCCTGTAAGATGCTGTGTTTTCACGCTGAGCAGAACTGTCTTTATGAACATCTGAGACAAAGCATCCTTTGAGAGGAACAAATTCAAACGAGCTGTAGGCAATGACTGTTTCCAGTAATGCCCAGTGTGTACTCAACACTGTTGAGATGAGATTTTAAGTATTCTCACCACACACATCAAAACTATTTGAGGTAATGTGTATGTAATGACCTTGATTTAGCTATTCTAATATATATATATATATATATATATATATATATATATATATATATATATATATAAAACATCATGTTGTATGCAGATGTTCACAATTTTTATCAATTAAAATAAGTGGGACTGTGAACAGTTTGTACATACTGTGTGCCATTCACGCAGAAGGGATATCCTGTCAGGGCTGATTTCTCCAGGAGCCTCCTAATGCCAACCCTAAATATGGATGTCAAAATGTATCACCCTCTGGGGAAGCTGCAGCCATCTGAAGATTGCATGTTTAAATGACTGAAATGGAAGAACATAGCGTGAGTTCATATTAAAAAGAAAGAAGTCTCCCCATGGGAGAGCTGTGCATCAGGGAACCAGCAAGGGGTAGGGGCTTGCTGAGCTCCCCGGCAACCGAGAAGCTCCTTCAGGAAGTAGTAGGCCAGGCCCATGGCTAAAGAATCTAGCTCCACCGCCAAGTCCCTGTCTCATCTTTTGTCAAGCAAACAGACAGTGTCACAGTAGATTATGCTGACAGGAATGAAAACATTCAGGCTAAAAAACACATCTAAGATTGAAAAAATGTTTCTCCCCTGAAACGGGGTAGTTTGAGGAAACTACATAGGGCTGGCAGGTGAGTGTGGATGTAAATCTTTCCTCCGTTAACAGAACAGGGGCAGGTGCCACTCAGGACTGCATGTGTGAATTGCAAATCAGTTCTTCATAGAGAGCAGTATGACTGCAAGAGTATAGCAGCCTGGAACCATTCCAGTATGCAAGACAACAAACCCGGGGCCAAAAGATCAAATCAGAGGTCAAAGTGATTGCTATTAGTTCCAGGTGTTACCAATAGATATGTGTTCCTGTGTGTGTCCACCTGTGTTTTCATGTGTGTGCACATGTATACTACACACGTGTTCATGTGTATGCATGTGCGTGCATATGCGTGTGCATGCGTGTGTGCATATATGAGTGTGTTTGACTGATTTAATGTTTAAAGTTTTTTAAATCATGACCAAACATGCACTTTTGCCTTTTTGGTAAAGAGAGGAAGATCAGGCAATTCATTTTCCACACAAGGAGTTGGCCCTCGTTGTTGGTTGGGAGCAGTGGCCCTCGTTGAAGCACATGACAGTCTCTAGTTGTGCTCCTGGCTTATTTAAATTAGCTGTGCTTTGGAGATGGTCTGGATGTGTCCCTAAGGGTTCCCTAAGGCAGCCTGATCCAGAGAGTAGGAAACTGGATAGTGTAGAGGTTGTGGTTGTATCATTAGGAGAGCTGCCCCAGGAAGGCATGAACTGAGTGGCCAAGAGTTCGCAGGAGGAAGTGTTTATAAATGGGGAGGGTCCACCCCTCCTCACTCTCTGGCCTCCTGTCTGGCCGTGTAATGTCCTCTCTATATGAAACTCCTGACCTTGGACCCCCCAAAACAGTGCTAAGTGAATGCCTTTTTTTACCCAGCACCATCATCTTGACAGAGTAATCTAGATAGCCTAAGATGCCTGTTTAGCCTTGCTGGCATTCAAGTCAGTAGTCTGGACTTAAATGTGGGGTTCCAATCTCAAAATCTAAAGGAGCTCCAAATCACCTGCCCAACTCCACTGAAGACTTTTTGCCTTCTCAGAAGCCTTCTGGCCACATCCAAGGTGACCAGCCTTGCATTTGAACAGCAGAGGAGGCTCCATCTCTTCTCCACCAACCCTGTGGCTTTATAAAATAAGATTAAAGTGAGTCCCCATGAGTAGATTTTCTGCTTTCCATCTCTCTCCAGGGTCTGGGATGAGATGGACAAAGGGTCAAACTTTAAAGAGAACCCATTTGGTACTTTGCAGCTGCAGAGTCTCCCCTTCGTCAGTTCTTTCTGCCTACTTTGTTCTAATATCAAGAAAGGGCAGGATTTTAATAATATCACTCTGGAATGACTCTCTTCATGCATGAATTATTTCTCATTTACAGAGGTCTGTGAGATGCTTTCCCCCTGTGGGAAATGATGAGTGTTTTCATTGCCAGACACGTCGCTGTCAGACTTCATGGAGTTGATGGCTGAGACTATTTTCCCACGGAGTCCCTCTGCAGTCACCAGCTCAGCTGTCACATGCCTGAAATAGAATCTCCTGTCAAGGCATGTATGAGACTTGTCACAGTCACAGTGGCTAATGGCAGGTGACTGCTGTTGGAGAATACAGGCAGATGGAAGCTTGGGAACGGCCACCTCTGTGTACTGGACAAGTACACCTCTGTGTACTTGAGAGTATCATTTGCATTGCTTTTGCAGGAGCTCAGAGAGGTTCTAACACTGTCCCAGGGTCACCCAGTCAGTAAATATCAGCACTGATATTTAAGCCTCTTCTGCCAGCTCCTAACTCATTCATTACTAGTGTCCTGCTGCTGTGTTTCTGTAAGAGTTCCCACCCAGGACCCTGGTTCACACTGAAAGCTGAAAGGATGACTACTGAGGTGGATATCCATAGGTATCAACGACTTCCTGTTATGATAACAAAATAACTGAGCAGTTCAGCTCATAAAGAAGTAATGGTTTACTTTGGCTACAGATTGGGAGTTCCAGGGCATTGTCAGTGGCCTTTTGTGGGGTAGACCATGGCGGGGGTGACTGTAGAGTCAAACAAGTCCCATAGTCAAAAAGCAAAGCAGAAAAGAGGACAGATGTGGCCCACAATCCCTTTTGAGGGCCATCCTCAGTGACTAAGGACCACCTTCTAGGCCCTAGTCCATCTCCTAACAGTGCCACCTGGGGTTTAACACACGGGCCATTGACGAACATTCTGGATCTAAACTGTAGCAATGCCACAGTGGGACCATTTCTACATGACACACCCTTGAAAGAGATTTTAGTTTGCATGCCCTGCCCCAACCTGCACAAGTCTCCACTTGACAGATGCAGAAACCAAAGCTTACAGAGGTGTTGACTCACCGAGGATTGGATAGCTTGGAATGGGAATCTGAACTCTGTGCTGGCAGACATGCCCCATCCTTTGCTGTTTTCCTTACTAAAGGGTTAGGGGTATGACAGCCCCAAGGATAGCGCTCATATCACTGTAGAAAGGAAATCCATTCAGGGAGTCATGGACACACCCTTATGATTTAATGATATGCACATATACAATCCCTGCTAGAAAAACAAACATTTAAAAACTCAAGCCTAAGCTTTGTTGTTTCTAGTGCTTCAAAGCAAACTTTGGCCTAGGTAAAATAAGTGAGGTATGCTTTGTTTTATAATTCCAGAGATAACTGTAATTAAAAACAGGAAGGTGGGGCCGGGCGGTGGTGGCGCGCGCCTTTAATCCCAGCACTCGAGAGGAAGACGCAGGTGGATCTCTGTGAGTTCGAGGCCAGCCTGGTCTAACAGAGCTAGTTCCAGGACAGGCTCCAAAGCTACAGAGAAACCCTGTCTCGAAAAAACAGAAAACAAACAAACAAAACAACAGGGAGGTGGCACTCACAGCAAGGATTTCCAGGATGGTTTGGGTGACAGAAGCTGGGGTGCATAGGATCTCCTGGTGACACTAATGGGTGCTCCAGGATGGGGACTAAGCCGGTCCCGCCGGCTCCTTCACACCCGCGTCTACCCAATTCACACCTGCGCCCACCCAATCCACACCGATGCCCACCCCAATTCACACCCGCTCCCACCCCCAATTCACACCTGCGTCTACCCAATCCGCACCCGCGTCTACCCAACCCGCACCCGCGCCTACCCCAATTCACACCCGTGTCTACCCCAATCCACACCGTGTCTACCCAAATTCACACCCGCGTCTACCCAATTCATACCTGCGTCTACCCATGGGGCTGCTCCAGCGCTCCATCACCAGGAGAATCAGTCAGGATGCAGGCAGATGCTGTGCCTCCCTGTGTGGGCCCTTTGAGATGAGCCAAGTCTGTTCTACTTTTCAAAGTGGCAATCAGGGCTAGCTGGTGCAGATGGAGACTAGGAAATGCACCTGCCATTGCAGTCAAGTGACCTGGGAGGGCTCTGTTCCCACCCCTACCCCTATCAGGAGGAAGGGAGCCTCTAATGAGAGGAGGCAGGTCATTAAAGTCCTCACAGCAGCGTTTCTTTGAACAGAAAACTAGTCTGTGCCTAAGCCTTGGGTTACTCTCAGTCCTCAAGTGTGGGAACCCATTTCTAGAAGGGCTACAGGCTATGGAATCAGGGATCCAATGCGTTCCTCTACACAGACTATTTTTCCCCGGAAGACTGTGCCTCTGACTTTGCTGGGCCTGAGCAGTTAATCTCAGTGGTCCAAGCCCACCCCCATTCCACTTGGCACAAACGCTTTCTGCTGAAGAGGCTGGTCTCTTTATTGGGGCTGTAGTTAACACACCTGTGGTGTTCTCACCTAGCAGGGGCCCTTTTCTGGAATCTGCCCCTCTATCACATAGGGAGTAGGTTCCGCCAGTCTCAGGCTGTCTCCTCTCCACAGTGCAGCCGACAGGACCTGCCTGGTTCAGATCTGTAAACTCTCACAGGTGCATTAGCAAGCTACAGAGGGTGGATGGGAAGGTTCTCAGACTTGGGGGTGCACAGGTGAATCAGGCATCCAGTCTGGATCATGAGCCTTGATTTCCTTAATTTGGATATCAGGAAATTTATATCTTATATGCAGGAAACTGCTTAAATCTTCAGCAGTTACCAACTGACACTCAGTGAGCCATTTCTCCACAGGCCACTCCACTCTGTATAAGCTGAGACTGCTCATTCCTTTTCGGGCTGCCCAGACCCGAATAATCACACAGAAACTATATTAATTACAGCACTGTTTGGCCAACAGCTCAGGCATATTTCTAGCTAGCTCTTATATCTTAAATGAACCCATTTCTATTATTTTGTATTTTACCACGAAACTCATGGTTTGTGACCTCTTGCTTCTTGGGCAGCTACAAGGTGTCATTTTGACTCCGCCTACTCTCTCTCTATATATATATGTATGTATATGTGTATATGTGTGTGTGTGTGTGTGTGTGTGTATGTTCAGATTTCCTGCCTGGTTTTGCTCTGCTAAACCACTGGCCAAAACAGCTTTGTTCATCAGCCAATAAAAGCAACACATAAACAGAAGGACATCCCACATCATCCTGTTCCCTATGTTTACACTGTTCCCAATTCTGTGACCTCTCAATGCTCCTGTTTTTTCTGACCCCTTTGCATCCTCCAAGGAGACCCCAGGAATAACCACCCCATGCTTTGTTTCTAGTAGTGCAGTTAAATAATCTTGTTCAAACTTATGCCATGCTCAGTTCTGGAGACACAAAAACAAAGACATGGGCTTTTCCTTGCTGCCCAAGTGATGGAATCAGACAATCATGTAAAAATCATAACCATAAAGTGACGTTGGTGTTCAAAGCCAAAGGAGTCAAAGGGTCCATGTCTTTAATGTACACTTGTAAATGAAAAACTATTGTAAAAACTGGTTAAAGCATTAAGGATGGATGCTCAAGGCCATAGCAATAGAGGCATTGTAGCAGGGGATGGAGGTTGAGCTCAGAATAAAGCAAGGACTTGTCTGGATTTACAGCCAAGGGGCAAGAGCGGGCAGTGAACTAAACATCTCTAAGAGAAGCATCCACAATAAGGGGATTCCTGCTAAACTGACATAGCTTAAGAGCTGCCGTAAGTAAACAACATTGGCTGGGCAGGCTGCCTGACTTAAACAGAAAGCTGTTTTCTCACTGTTCTGGAGGTCAAGGTACAGAGTCCATTTCCAAAAATAAATAAATAAATAAATAAAGGAAACAAACTGACCTCTTATTAAAAAAACAACAACAACAAAAAAAAAACAAAGCAAAACACTGGTGCAGCTTGCTTCTCCTGTCATAGGCGTCTTTGTGACTCGCTACTTTGCATGGAGAAGCATCTCCATCAGTATTTGCGGCACAAATTATACTACTGTGCCATTACCCTCGCCACAAATTTTAGCAGGATTTGCCACCATTAGTGCAAAATGACTAATAGGCCAAAGACATAAGGTGCTGAAATGTGTTCCAAGCATCCTGCCCTGCTTTTCAACTGCCTTTGCTTCCATTCTTTTTCCTCGACAAGAGTTTTGAAATTGTGAATTCTAGATGATATATGAGCGCCCTTGATTTCTTACAGATTTGAAAAATACTAGGCACTTGGCTCCAGGAGCCCATATTTTATTATCATCTACTCTTGCTGGGTGTGTGAATTGGGCAGCCCGCAGGGAGGACACTTGACAGTATCCACTGGGCAGCCTGGTCAGAGCCTGGGCAGCCTAGTCAGCCTGATCCTGTTGTCTATGGATATCTGACTTCTGATCTAGACATGCAAGCGCTGGAAACAAGCACACTGTTACTGTTGCCAACACCCCTGTGATACTGAGAGAGCCACTCACAGGGTCTCTCATGCAATTGTCACAGTGAGGCTGGAGTCCAGTTGTCAAAAGCTAGAAATCCAAGATGGCGTGCTCTTGTGGCTGCCACGGTACCTGCTGGCCTCTGAGTTGGGGTATGGATTACTCTGTGGCTATCCTTTCCATGCCGTCTCAGACTGACTTAGGTCTCAAAGTACTGTGAGTGGGCTGCAGGAGGGAGGACTCCTGAGTGAGTGTTCCAGGAGGCCAAAGTGGAAGATTCAAAGCCAGCTAAGAGCTGTTTCCAGAACTGATGTGACATCAGCTCTGCTGTGTTCTATTTGTGACAGTAGTAACTCGGTTAACCCTCCCACCAAGGCCCCACATAGCCCTGTACCCTCAAACTGGTCATTAACATACCTTCCCAATTTTATGAAAGACATTGAGAATTCTTGTACACACTAGGCTCTTTCGTGAGAGTGCTCTAACGGCAAGTGACAGGAAGTGGCTGCACACAGCAGTGCTCTAACAGCAAGTGACAGGAAGTGGCTGCACACAGCAGAGCTTTGCAGAGCTGAGAGTGACTAAGGACAGGCCTGGACGAGGCAGGAAAAGCTCAGTAGACTACTGGGCTCTGCTGCTATAACAAACGGAGTCTGCGATTGGCCTGCTCTGGTCCCTCAGTGGGAGTCAACAATCCAAGAGGAAAACCATGACTCACCGTGCTTAGTCTAGGGGTCAAACCTTTGGCTAGGGATCTGGCAGAAGGTCCTTCCACAGTGGGAAGACCCCTATAGTTCCTTTCCAACACAAAGTCACCTGGGGGGGGGAGGCAAGTACCCTATAAAGGATTTGGATGTAGATGAACAGGAACATTCCTTCCCCTGGGATTCTTCCTCACTAGGTTGCACACTGCACTCATGACCACACATGCTTCTGGAGTACCAAGCCGGGAGAAGGGACTTGGAGGCTAGATAAGGCTGGCTAGGTCACCTACTCATCAGGTGACTTAATAGTGTTGATCTTCGTTGGACTCAGTTTCCTTGCCTATAAATGAAGGTGAGTAGAGTCTGTCTGGTCTGGTTTCTTGGGAGGATTCGTGACAACCTGCGTAGAGTGTGGTATACAGTCTGCAAGATGCAGCTGATGCAACTCATGCAGCCACTGCACTGTTCTCCCTGATGGAGAAGCAGGTCTGACCTACCCCCATCCTTTCCACCCCTCCCCCACGACCACCATGGAATCTCGCACCTTCATGATGAGAGTCTTAGTTATGATTGCTATAATCCATATCTATTCCCATGCACAAAACCAAAGTCCAAATGGATTAAAGACCTCAATATAAATCCGACCACACTAAACCTGAAAAAAGAGAAAGTGGGAAGTAGCCTGCAATACATGGGCACAGGAGACCACTTCCTATGTAAAACCTCAGTGGCACAGACAATAAGAGCAACAATGAATAAATGGGACTTCCTGAAACTGAGAAGCTTCTGTAAGGCAAAGGACACAGTCATTAAGACAAAAAGGCATCCTACTGAATGGGAGAAGATCTTCACTAACCCTACATCAGACAAAGGTCTGATCTCCAAAATATACAAAGAACTCAAGAAACTAGACATTAAAATTCTAAATTACCCAATTAAAAAAATGGGGTAAGGATCTGAACCGAGAATTCTCAACAGAAGAAGTTCGAACGGCCAAAAGATACTTAAGGTCATGTTCAACTTCCTTAGCTATCAGGGAAATGCAAATCAAAACAACTTTGAGATACCATCTTACACCTGTTAGAATGGCTAAAATCAAAAACACCAATGATAGCCTATGCTGGAGAGGATGTGGAGTAGGGGAACACTCATCCATTGCTGGTGGGAATGCAAACTTGTGCAACCACTTTGGAAATCAGTGTGGTGGTTTCTCAGGAAATTGGGAATCAACCTACCTCAGGATCCAGGAATACCACTCTTGGGAATATACCCAAGAGATGCCCAATCATACTACAAAAGCATTTGTGCAACTATGTTCATAGCAGCATTATTTGTAATAGCAAGAACCTGGAAATAACCTAGGTGCCCCTCAATGGAAGAATGGATCAAGAAAGTGTGGAATATACACACATTAGAGTACTACTCAGCAGTAAAAAGCAATGACATCTTGAATTTTGCATGCAAATGGACGGAAATAGAAAACGCTATCCTGAGTGAGGTAACCCAAACCCAAAAAGACGATTAAGGTATGTACTCACTCATTAGTGGACCCTAGCCATAAAACAAAGGACACTAAGCTTATAGCTCACAAGCCCAGAGAAGCCAAATAGCAAGGTGAACCCAAAGAAAAACATATATAGATCCTCCTGGAAATTGGAAGCAAACAAGATTGCCAGGCAAAAGTTGGGAGCAAGGGGGCGGGGATAGAGGTGGGGGTAGGGAGGGTGGGGGAAGGGGAGAGGGGGAAGGAGAAGGGAGAAGGGAAGGACTGGGAGAGCTTGGGGGAGTGGGAGGGTGGAGATGGA
>PVIU01001528.1:156585-210132 GCA_004026605.1 Ondatra zibethicus | reverse complement strand
CTTCATACCAGAGATGCAGGGCTGGTTCAACATACGAAAATCTATCAATGTAATCCATCATATAAATAAACTGAAAGAAAAAAACCATATGATCATTTCATTAGATGCTGAAAAAGCATTTGACAAAATTCAACACCCCTTTATGACAAAGGTCTTGGAGAGATTAGGGATACAAGGATCATATCTAAGTATAATAAAAACACTAGGAGAAGAGTAAAAATACTGGGCTTTTCTGGAGCATGTAACAGCATGAGCATAGAGGGCACAGAGAAACTGCAGAGTAGTGAAGCTATTGTGTAAAATTATGATAATAAATCTTATCATATATTTATTTGAACTGACAAAATGTAAGAGCAAGAGTAAATGCTAATGTAAACTGTTGATTCTGATTATAACATAAATTTGTTTGTGGAAGAGGCTGTACATGAGTGGGAAGCAAGGATATATGGGAAAACTTTATCTTCTGCTCAATATTGTTGCCAACCTAAATTTCTATAGAAAATAGCCTATTTAATATTAACTCGCTACTTTAAAGCAATTTGGATACCCATTTTTGAATGGCTACAAAGCATTGGGAGTAATCTCTTTTTGGTTCTGTTCTCCAATTTCAGAGCTAAAGACTCTAATCTCTGGTGTTGGACTGAAACTTTGTAATTGTCCTTTTTGTTATGAAGATTGGCATGTTTTTGAAGTTTAGTAGTTTACACTACCTACTTCTCCTGAATAGAATAGTGGAAGTATATCAGAAATATTTTGCTTTATTCCTTGTTCCCTTTAGTCCAATCTGACAACATATTTGTTTATTTAAAATTCTTTAGAATTTTGTAATTTCCTATGTATTTAGTGTGATTCACACCATTAAGAAAGGGAAAAATATTCCCACAGCATGCTTCCTGGAAACACCTGTCTCTTATTAGTGTGTTTCTATTTGGATTGCTGCTAAAGGGAACTATCCATCATATGCTTAGTCCCTGATGATGCAGGATCCTCCTCTGTATGCTGTGAATATGTTTTATTACCATTAGTTAATAAAAAAGCTGCTTTAGCTTATGACAGGACAGAATACAGCTAGGCAGGAAAATTATAAAAAATGGAGGGAGAAAGAAGGCAGAGTCAGAGAGATGCCAAGAAGCTGCTGAAGTAGAAGGATTCCAGAACCTTACCAATAAACCACATCTTGTGGCAATATACAGATGAGTAGAAATGGGTTAATTTAAGATATAAGAGCTATCTATAAATAAACCTGAGCTAAAGAGTATGTCGTTAATATACTTTTTGTGTGATTATTCAAGTCTGGGTAGCCAAGAAATGAAAAAGCAGCCTCCACTTACTCCATTCAAATTGTCCTTTATATAACTTAATACCTGACTTTTTGTGCGATCAGAGGCACCAGACAAAAGTTTCCAATACACCTACATTTCAGAGACCCTATTTATAATGGTTGAAGCATTTCCTGTGTTACAGTGGGCTTCCTTGTCATGCTCTTCCTGACATTGATTTCTCAGTCAAGCTACTAACATCTACATCCCTCCTGTCTGTTCAAGGCAGTATAGGCTTTCCCATAATTCTTCTTAAAATTCTTCCAGCCCACATTCATTATCCACATTAAGTCATTTCACACTTTAAAGTATTTGGTATATAAATACTCTACACTGAGTATCTTATCAAATCTCTATTTCCATTACTGCTTCAACAGAGTCCAAAATCTTTGTCTTAAAATGTATTAATGTATTATAATCAAGGAATAGGCAGGTCAGTGATGCTCTGGGATCTCTGTTTCTCCATGTCTTTTCTCACTCCTACATAATACCTATATATCCTGTATTATCTTGTCTCTTGGACTTGGTGTAATATCATACTTTGTCCTCTGATTATGATCCCTCAGCCTCCCTCGTATAAGGACCTTCTTGATTAACTACATTGGGCCCTCTGATTCAAAAACCTCCTCATATCAGGACCCTTAACCTAATCATATCTGCAAAATCTCTTAGCATACAAGGTCACATATGCACAAGTTCCAGGGATGAGTTCACTGATACTTTTGATCTCCCAGGAACTAGGGAGATTAATATCTCTACCAGAGTTTACAACAAGAAAATTTGATTGTTCCTTTTTTGTGTTCTGTAAATATACCTACATTCTTCCCAATCTTTGAAGATTGCTCAGACATATTCTACTTTTCTATTGACACTTACAAGTATCAAACAAATTTTACTTCTATTCATCCTTTGAATTTGATTGCCCAAACCATCTAGATGAAAATTTCAACACCTTTATCTAATGTGAGGCATCTGCATTTCTCAAATAAAGTACTGCCTCTGGACTTGAAGACTGTAGTAGAAAAGGAGAAGTATTCTCTGCTTTTCCTTGGGCTTTCTTTTACCCCTTCCTTATGTGACCTTTGACTCTTCCAGAATCAGTTGGGGACAGGATGGTTTATAGGGGAGAAAGTTAACATGCCCACTTGCTAACTGCTGTATCCTATGTTTTGATTGTTATTAGTAATTCAATAGACTTTCCAAGATGGCAATGGCTAATTGTTGTTAGAGGCTGCTTGTTGGTTCCCGGCTGCTCAGCCCTGAAATAATCACACAGACTGTATTATTTAAATCACTGCTTGGCCCATTAGCTCTAGCTTCTTATTAGCTCACTCTTACATATTAATTTAACCCAATCCTATTAATCTTTGTATCACTACGAAGTCATGACCTACCAGCAAAGTTTCAGCGCATCTGTCTCTGACAGTGGCTCCATGGCTTCTCTCTAACTCCTTTTTCTTTCTCCCAGAATTTTGTTTAGTTTTCCCCACCTACCTCTATTCCTCTATAGCTCTGCTATAAGCCCAAAGCAGTTCCTTTATTAACCAATGATATTCACAGCATACAGAGGGGATCCACATCAGCTAATTATGAAGAATATTTACAAAGTCCTTCAAGATTCTATGGGCACCTGTTTATACTATTTACTCCCTAATGTGAGCCACTGTCTGCTTGACATGTTCTCATATCTTTCAGAATTTTGGGTAGGAAGAGCCTACCAAAAAATAGGCTCTACTCAACCTTGTACCAAACCCAACTTAAAATCTTTACCAAGCTTCTTTAATGTTATTTATTTTGTCCATGGAAACTCTGCACCGTTGCCTTCTCAAGTGGTTAGTATGTAGCTTGTCAAATTTCTTTTAGCTTTCTCCTCAAATACAATTTTGACTGTTCTAACAAATTTCATCTCTTTGGCCTTTTCTGAACAAGAAACAAGTATGAAATTTTTAAGGGGTTGAACACACTCCAACTCAAATAACAACCTTCTGACATGTCATTTCTTCCAAATATTCTCTGGTAACAACATAATGCTGGCCTCCAAGATTCTACTACTCAGCTGATACTGAATGCACTTACCTTCATCCCTACTGGCATTCAGCTCCCTGGAAATAGTGATATCCAAGACAATTTAAAACAACATTGACCTGACAGATTTCTCTAAAGTGACACTGAGCTCTCTTATATTCAGACTTTTCACCTGACCCTCTTATGTGCCATGTTTTCCTCTCTTCTTTAGCAACATTGCCAATTTTCTTTGTTCTCCAAATTTCACTAACACTTTTTAGGACAATGCATTACTTGTTATTTTTATATATTTTAGGAGAATATGTGATATGTGGAATTTATTGCTGAATATTTATAATTCTTGTAAATAAGTTATGTATCTTGGATTTTCAGAAAATAGAAATTTTTATAAAGGAGAAATTCATACTTCCCCTTCTTGGAAAGACTGCACATACACCACTGGTTGTACTGTAAAGTACTGAAGAAAGTGAAGCTCACATTTGATGCTCAGTGTCATTTCTCACCAATTATTAAAATGCTCTGGCCTATTCTCTCCCGGAGGCTTGGAGTAGTAAGACATTTCTATAACATGTGTGTTCTCTCTTATTGCTTTATGCCTGTAACTATTATTATTGGTCATCATGACCCAGTTATCACTTGCATAAAGGACAAATAAGGAAAAAATGATCAAAATATCAATTGAAAAAATTGATATTTTCTATTCTTCTTAAAATAGAAGTCGATGCAATGATCTTGAAGGTTGACATTACTCTAGAAACAAACCACTCATATTTATGAGATGCTCTTTTATTTGTGGGTATCTCTCCCTGTGGTTTTAAAATATGTGGTTTCCAATTTTACTATTCTATATGATATAGAGGTAGATCCATATCCACAAAGACTGATGTGGCACAGCATAATAAATAGTACAGGGTTGGAATATTATTTCCCTTTTTCTACTGTCCTTAGATTGTGGGAAATATTTATTCATTTATTTATTTCTTTAGCATCTCAGCTGCAATTTCCCCTTCCTCTCAACCCACCCATTCCCACCTCCTAATCCATTGTTCATCCGTTTCTGTTTAAGAAAGGACTGATCTCCCATGAGTATCAACAAAATAAGGCAAATATTTTAACTGTCCATTTTCAAATGGCTTAATGTAAGAAGGATATTTTTACAATTATCTAAACCCATCCTGTATTAATGAAGTAATCAAGCACCACAGTAGTACTCACTATGCTGAAAAGGACCACTATTGTTCCTATACTTTAAAATCTCCTGTCATACCCTGGCATTGATATACAACAAATTAAACACACAAACATGATTGCTACAGCCAACACAGCATCCTCACTTTAATTGTGAACTTTAATATCTATAGGTGGTATTTCCATCCTATAATTCACCAACACATTTCTATCAGAGATCCATATTCTGACCAGTTATTTCTTGTTTTAACTTCCTTCTAACCATGTATCTTCTCCTCTATAATTCACAATTTTTCTGTGTCAACTTTTCCAGTGACATAAAATTGACAAACTTTAAGTGTGAGAAATAAGGTGAAAGGTCAAATAGTTGAGAAGAACAAATGTCAAAGAAGCTGAGTGAGCAAGAGCTTTTTAGGCAGCAGAAAGCCAAGAAGCAGTCACTCACTTCACTAACAACATGAAACAATTTGTATGTGAAGATACTTGTTCTGTGTGCAATGATATAATAATGATAAGGCAGGCAAAGATTCTGTTTCCATGTAGCTTGCAGATTATTGGAACTGTCGGGGAGACAATGGTAAAAGAAATATTCAATTTTCATCATTGACGACACTATGAAAAATAGTTTATTAGACAGTGATTAGTCAATAAAGATTTTTTTGTCATAGTTAGTAACCATAGAAGGTCTCTATGAGAAGGTGACTTTGATGTTTGGAGTGCAAGTAATGAGATAAAGAGTTAAAAGTTTAAGATAGATTGAAGTTAAGTAGTCATTTACAGCCCTGTAGCAGTTCGAGGGGCCTCAGGGCAGACATCAGATTGCTATTGTTGACAGGTACATATGAAAAGAGAAAATAAGAAGTGTACACATTAGGAAATTGGCTTTCATACTCTGTCTTTTCAGAAAATGGGGAAAAACATCAAAAAAGGTTAGTGAGGCAGCTATTAAAGAAACAAGAAAATACAGAAATATTAATTTCAGACAGTGTAGAATGGTGATGCCTACCCTGGACCAACTGAGCTAATCTTCAGTTCTTTTTGTCTAGGCTAAATAAGGTGTGGGAGGTCCTTCTGTCTATGTGTTGTTTTTATTGGTTAATGAATAAACAGACTGCCTTGGCCTATTTATAGGGCAGATCTTTGGTAGGCGGGGAGACAGAACTGAAGGCTGGAAGAAAGAAGGGCAGAGTCAGAGAGACATCATAGATCCACCGCAGGATAGACGTGCTTTGCCAGTAAGCCACTGTCATGTGGTGATACACAGATTAATAGAAATGGGATAAATTAATGTAATAGTTAGACAATAAGAAGTTAGAGCTAATGGGCCAAGCAATGATTTAATTAATACAGTTTCTGTGTGGTTATTTCAGGGTTCTGGGCAGCCGGAACAAACAAGTGGCCTTCCTTGCAACAAAATTTTGTGTGACATTGGATATGAGTGGGTCCTGTAGTTTGAATACAGCTTGTCCCTTCTGTAACATGTACTGAGACTTGATTGCCATCATGGCATTTTAGTCAAGTAACCTTTTGGAGCTCAGAAGGCTCAACCCTAATCATAGAACTACAGGCATGTGAGAAATGCTAAGGGTGTGGGAAATAGCCTTCCCCAGCGAACAGCACACCAGTTGGTTATCCTAAAGCAAATGGTCTGTCCTGAAAACATACACATACAAGGAACACTATGCAGACTGCATTTATATATTTAATAATATAATATCCTATCTATCTATCATCTATCTATATCTACCTATAGAGACATCAATAAGGTGGTCATGAATCTGAACTACATTGAAAGGAAGCTATAAATTAGATGGAGAGCAAGAGGTTTTTCTTGTGAGCATTTGGGATGGAAGAAAAGAAAGGGAAGAATGACATAACTGCAAAAATTTAAAATACTAGGGGAGCAGAGAAAACTGTATAACTCAATAAAAACATAAAGGAAATTAAAATACTACTACTACTACTAATATAACATGAAATAAAGTTTAATAATACAAGCATGTGTCACCATACCCAGCCATCAAATAAATTTTTAAGCAACTTCTTACTGGCAACCATAAGTTCATATTAGTTTTATCTTGACTTATGTTTCACCACAAATCTGTATTTGCTCTGATCTGAACTTCACATGGCTTAGTTACAATTTCTTTGAATGAATTATGTTCCATATAGTATTTATTATTTTTCTATAGCGTGTGTGTGAAAGATGGAAGATGTGTGGGTGCATGGATGCCACAGCACGTATGTGGAGATCAGAGAACACCTTTATGGGGTTGGGTGTCTCCTTCCACCTCCACATGAGTTCCTGGGATTGATGCCAGGAAGTATGTGACAATCACACAACCTTCAGCGCCACCACACTGGCCCAAGGATGAATTTCTTCTTAGTATATTTTGTGATTTCTTTTGCCTACCAAAGAATTGTAAATCTACAAATGACTATATTATGCTTACTTTCTTAAAAATCTTAAAATATCTGTGATGTGATTTCTTGTAGAGACCGGAGTTCAGCCTCAACTTCTTATGGAAATCGTTGTCTTCCCTTACACAGACTGAGATTCTATTTCAGACGTTTCAGAACTGCTCCTCTTGTTGTTTCCACTTACTTTGAAATTGAAATTCTCTATCAAATTGGTCTCACTTTCTACTTTTCAGTCTTCTGCAGCAGAGACTAAGACATCTACCACAATCCAAATTCATACCTGCCATGTCAAAATTGAACTTTCCCTGGAGTAACCATCATGAAAAATTGTAAATGATGCAACTTTTCAAAATTAAAGTATTTGTGGCTTTGAAATAAATAAAGAGCTTTGTGCCCTCCTCTTACATTATCTACTTGATCACAGACGAAAATAAAAGTGAAAATGTAAACATTGCTCTGTTCTTAATTTTGTCCAATCATAGAATTCCAGTCAAGCCCACTACACAATCATGGATTAAATGCTAAGCATCCTCTTTTTCACTTGAAAATGGTTTACTTTCACCTGATGCCTATGGAAGCCTTAGCTTTCAGTTAGGGCTCCATTTTGGATAGCTAATGCACTTGCATATCTTTTCTTAGCTCCTGAATATCGGGGTGTGTGTGTGTGTCCCTGGATCTTGACCTGGACCTGCTAAAATTGTGAGTTGCTGGGGACTGATATCTATTCCTCTGTCTGTTTGAGGTGAATTCTTTACAGTCCTTTTTTTTTCTTCTAACACTCTGGCTCATTTGATAAATATACATTCATACTATTGTCTACTGATTCCCAGCTCCTATAAATAAAACCTGAACCAAGTAGTATGTTAAAACTCATTTACCATCCACATCTGTATCACCATTAGAAGCTGCCTTTGTGTTAATTTTTATTCTATGGCAGACACTGACCACTTCAGTCAAAGTCATAGCATTACAAGAATTTGACCCCACTCAGTGATGCAAATTATAAATTGAGTAGAAAATGTCTTTTATATTTAGTGACTTTATATTTCTGTCCCTATTTATTATGTGAGAGCCAAGGGTAGAAACTGAAAGAAGACAAGACATAAGCTCATAAAACTTATTATAATTGGCAAGCTCTCTTCATATCTAGAGTGTATTGCTGTATGCCACATGATCTTTAGCTATATTCCAAAAAGAAGTGTGCTTACTGAAAATGTGTCGAGTGTATATTACTAAGCACAAACCTGACATTACTAAAAAATAATTCAGTTGTGAATCTATTTCTGAAAGAGTGGGGGACTAACACAGCTCATCAAAATTCTGAATTTGACAGTGTTCTTTTTGGGTGGTACAATTTAATAAATAATATCATCTGACACAACCCAGAATATTGGATTTCAAGGCCTGGTGAGTCAAAGTGCCTGAGGGATCAATATGACTGGTGACATGAAGCTTAGAAACTACACCAGAATCACCAACCTTTTATATCAACTTTGAAAACACCATTATTCTTCAAAGTCATGAAGGATGCTTCTCAATCCAGACTCTCCATCTTCTTGCACTGCCTAGTCAGAAGCAGTCTATTTGTGGAAGTCAATAGACCTCCACAATCATTAAGACTGGCAATACTTGGATAGGTGCTATAGGTGTAGTGCCAAGGAAGGTAGGAACAGATGCAGGTTTTTATGGAATTTAGAAGAAGACGGAAATATCATCTAAGTTAGCAAACAAGCAAACTCCGTTGCCAAATGGTGATGAAGGCTATGAATGATAGGTGAAAGCAAACAATGAGACTACATGACTTAGTCAGGGATAGCTCTGGAAGCAGGCTACTCGCTGTCTAATTCACTGGAAATGTAAACCTAAAAAGCAATTTCAAAAGTTAATATTGTAGAATTAATATGGGATTATAGCATTGGCATTTGGGAAAGATCAAGGGATTTGAAAATAAGTTTAAGATTTTGATTTTAAAACCACAGCAAATAATATGTTGACATGACTAATTAATACATATAATTAATGACAAATCATTTCATCTTCTCAGTTTTAATATCCTCTACTATAAAATGAGATAATTATATAATTGATTTAAAAATGTTTGTAAACTACTTAATACATTATGAAATTATTACTGTTGTTTTAAAATAATGTAGAAGGTATGACCTGTCAAAAATAGTGACAGCTTTGCCAAATGGCAATCAGGCACAGTTACAGATTATGTGAACCTAAAGAATGTCAGAGAGACCCCAGGCACTTGATTGACAGATTCAGTCCATAGTGTCTCTGTAGAAAAGTAGTCACTAGTCCCTTTCTTTGCTTTAAAATGTTGTCTACCTTTGTTGGGGATTTTTGCCTTAGTCACTGTCACAGTTAGCTTTAATTGTCAACTTGACAGGACCTAGAATGACCTGGGGAGAGAGTCATAATGAGCGATTGTCTATATTGGGTTAGCTTGTGAGGATGTCTGTGGGGAGTTGTGTTAATTAAGTTAATTGATATGGAAATATCCAGCTCACTATGAGCAGCATCATTCCCTAGGCGGGGAGTCTTGGATGAATAAGAACAGAACAATCAAATCAAGCTGAGCCTAAGCAAACAAGTGAGTGTATATGCATTCATTTCTCCATTTCAGCTGAGAGTCTGATGTGAGAGGTGCTGGAAATTTGTAGCCTGACTTACCTACAACCATAGGTTGTAACCTGGAACTGGAAAGTGAAATAAAAACTTTTCTTCCCTAAGACATTCTCTTTCAGGATATTTTAACACAGCAACAAAAAAAATGAAATCAGGACAGTTACCAAAACAGAAAAGAAAATCCACACTGGAAAACTGTGATCCAAAGGAGAGATTAGTAGCAAGTCCTTTTCTTTCCTACTGATCTACAGTGACAGCCTCTGCAGTGTGAAGGACATCTCTCCAGTGGAAGAGCACGTGACAAGTTTCTATTCACGCTGACCAGACCACCAACAGACTGGTAAATCCAGGGTATGTTTGGGTCAACAATCAAGATGAGGTCAGTCCTTAGGGAAATGGTCCAATCCAGGAGGTTTGTGTAGACAATTTTAGTAGCTCCAACTTTCAGAACCTCCACAAATCCTTTTCCCACACAAGCCTGAACATCTGACAGGTTACAGTTGGTTGTAAATGTAGATTTTGAGACTTTCCACCTGGCTTTAAGATGGCACACCCAGTTTTTTTGCTCTTTTGAGTGTCTCTTCTTTAGAATCTACAACATGTAAATCTATCTTGGTGATTCCAAAACTGAGTTACACACAAGAAACACCTGTAGAGTTTTTGAACACACAAATGCTAAACTCTAAAATATGAAAATTGTTATTCATTAAAACCGAGGTAGGATAGATCACTCAAATTTAAAGCTAAATTGTGAATTGCTAGATTAGATAAGTGGCAATTCAGCACTCTTTCCTGCAAAGAGAATTACAGGAAACAATGATTTAACTTGGAGGATTTCTTCCATTAGACCAAAGTCACAAATTAATTAATGACCCCACCAAGTATCTATCAGTAAGAACATTACTTAACATTTTGTCAAGAACTTAACCTGTAACCAATATTCTGCAGAGTACTTCCATGTGTTTCAATACACTCTCTATTGCAAACCTGTAAAGAAGTGCAAACTATTAGGTTCTTCATTATAGAGTTAAGGAAATTGAGGCACCAAAATGATGAAATAAAAACTACCTTTATCTCACTTAGTGTCAGGTATACATTTCTAACACTATGTACATAGAAAATAATGGTTCAGGGATCAAATTGTCAACCTACCCTTACTGGCATCTGAAAGTTTATTAGGGCTCCCCACTTTAGGGCTTTCAGTCCATAGCTAGCTCCATAACAGTGAACCTGATGCAGGGCATTATGGCTGAAAAACACAGTGGAGGAAAACTACATCCATGAAGGAGAAAGAGAGAGATAAAACAAAGGGACAAAGACACAACCATGGTCATGGCAGAACTGTAGGGAGGAGGGCCTGCTTGTTCATCCCGGCCACCCAGAACCAAAGTAATCACACAAAAACTGTATTAATTAAATCACTGCTTGGCCCATTAGCTCTGGCTTCTTATTGGGTAATCTCTTACCTATTAATTTAACCCGTTTCTATTAATCTGTATAACACCACGAGGTCATGGCCTACCAGCAAAGTTTCAGCACGTCTATCTCCAGTGGTGGCTCAGTAGCATCTCCCTGAATCTGCCTTCTTCCTCTCAGCATTCCATTTAGTTTTCCCCACCTAGCTCTGTTCTATCCTATCAGGCCAAGCCAGTTTCTTTATTCATTAACCAATAAGAGCAACACATATACAGAAGGACTTCCCACACCACAGGACTCTTTTTAATAGCCCCCCAAAAGAAATGATACAAATTTCCTTCAACTTATGGATAAGAATATATGTACTATTCAACTAGGCAATGATGGTGCACACCTTTAATCCCAGCACTGAGGAGTCAGAGGCAGGCAGATCTCTGTGACCAGAGGCCAGCCTGGTCTACAAGAGCTAGTTCCAGGACAGGCTCCAAAGCTACACAGAAAAACCCTGTCTTGAAAAAAAAAAGGAGTATATGTACTATCTAACATACAGTGTTAATTTTTCATATAAAGGAAAAATTATAATTACTGTTGCCAACTAGAATGTGAATAAAACTTAGACATTATTCTAAGTGAAAGATTTCAGTGACTCACTTTATGCCATCTCTCAGTACCACCAAATTGCAAATTAATTAATTAATTAAATCTTTGATTAGGTCAAAGAGTCCTTGAAAAAAATCATTTCTAAAATGTTCTACTTCTGAATATTGCATCAGTGCCCAAGATTTTAACACATGATCTTTCATACTCCAGTCCCTAAATATATATACACCTACAGACATGCATATATAAACTCTTCAGAACACTGTGTAGTTATGGGTAAACAATAAAAAACATTGATCTCATTTTTACAGATGAAGAATTGATACACGGATGATAAAAAGAAGGTACTAAGGTAATTTTGTAGGTGTCAGGCAGGGGGTTTTTACAACGTAATCTGGCTCTAGACCAGGCTCTTTGCCACTACTACCATACATATGTACAAACCATCTCTCAAAAACAGTGTGCTACAGATGTTTATATAGCTGCCACATGGGCATCACGTATACTCAGTATTCATGCAAATTATTTCTGTATATAATGTTCTTAATGACTACACTATCAGAAATGCTTAGGAGAAACAGCTTCTACAGGACTGATGGTCATATGTAGGAAACTTGGGGTCATTAAACTTAGAATATCAGTTTAGTAAGAATTTTTGCAGCCCATCTGTATGTCAGCAGAAATAGAAATGCCAAGACTTGATGGACAAGTATAGTAATCCCTTTTAAGTTTCCACATGTCATTTCTGAAATACTTTACTTCCTCTTTGCTTTTCTACTAACTGGACTGGTGCCAGGAAGAGAGCACATCTGAAAAAATTAACTGGAAGTAGCTCTCTAGTGCTTGATGCAGGCACTGTATAAAAGGGAAATGTGGCATCTTTGTGTGAGTACTCGGTGCCCATTGTCACATATATCACTGTTCCTAAAGTCCTTACTCTCAGGATCCCATTATATACTTTGAAGCTACTGAAGACCACAAAGAATCATGGATTATGTAACAGTACCTATTTCCTTACAAAATACAACAAAACTAATATATATGAGCTAATTTCACAGTAACAAACCGATTACATGTTTTTTGAAAAGCAACACTTTCCAAAACGATCATTTTTATGATGAAGAAAACATACTTCCTTTTGATACATTTTAGAAAATCTAATTCTGGGTTTAACCAAACTGAAAGGATTTTCATGTCTGCCTCTGCATTAAGGTGTTCTGATATCATGCATATGTATTATAGTAATGGGAAAACTCACTGCACACCTGAAATATTAAAGATAATTTTTATCCATCAGATTTCCTGAAGGAGACTCAGAGACTTCCAGTGGCCTTTCAATCAAGTTTGAGAGTCAATGTGAAAGAAGCTAAAATCAATTATTGTACATGAAGGAATCTTAAAATCATGGTATTAAAAAAAGAAGTAACTGAACAAAAGATTTGGACATTTTCCCAAATAATATATATATATATATATATATATAGACAATTACTCAAAAAAGTAAAAGGTACTCAAACACATTAGTCATTTAGGGAAGTTCTACTAAACCCTGCAGTGACATGCAACTTCACACTCACAGAAAGGCCTGTAATCCACAAGACAGAGTCTACTGTCATATTAGTGAGGATACAAAGAGATCCCTAGCCTTCTGCATGGCTGGAGCTTGGGAATGGTAAGGCTGCCTTAGAAAATATATTATTAGTCCTGCAAACTGTTAAACACAGAGCTACACTATGATCCAGAATTTGCATATCAATAGCAATGAAAACCTGTATATGCTAAATTTTGTGTCTCATGATTATGGCAGCAAATTTAAAAGATTCCCCCAAATAGAAGCAAAACAAGTATCTATTAATTTAAGGATGAATATGAATTATGCAAAATCCACCAGTACAGTACGATTTGTTCATACAAATGAATACTTGTTACATGTAATGTTACTTGCTAGACCATGAATGAAGCTCAAAAATATTGGTCTGGCAGATTCGAACATTAAAAATATCATATACTGTTTGATTCTATTTATATAAAAGGTTCAAAAAATACAAAACTATACAAGTAACAAGTACATTATTGGTTGTTAGAGATTGGGAGAAGTCACTCAGGAGTGATTGATTGCTAAGGGGCGTCATTCATTTTTGTTTTGTTTTGTTTGTTTTTGAGGCCATAAAGTTATTTGCTTTTATTTCCTTCTGTTATTTTATTTTAACATTTGTTTGCCTTTTTTTATTGGACATACGTTTTTCTCTGCCCCCTTGCTTCCTCTCCTCTCCCCTTCTACATTACCCCATGAACTCCATGCTTCCAGTTTACTCAGGAGATCTTGTCTTTTTCTCCTTCCTATGTAGATCCATGTATGTCTCTCTTAGGGTCTTCTTTGTTGTCTAGGTTCTTTGGGGTTGTGAATTAATAGGCTTTATATATAAAAGCCACTTGTGAGTGAGTATATATTATATTTGTATTTCTGGATCTGGGTTACCTCACTCAATATGTTTTTTTCTAGATCAATCCATTTGCCTGCAAATTTCAAGATGTCATTATTGTTTACAGCTGAGTAGTACTCCATTGTGTAAATGTACCACATTTTCTTTATCCATTCTTCAGTTAAGGATCATCTAGGTTGTTTCCAGGTTCTGGCTATGACACATAATGCTGCTATGAGCATACTTGAGCACATGTCCTTGTGGTATGAATGAACATACCAACTCCACATCAGAAAGTGGACTGATCTTGAGTATATACCCAGAAGTGGTTTGCTGGGTCTTGAGGTAGATTGCTTCTTAATTTTCTGAGAAATCACTGTAATGATTTCCACAATGGTTTTACAAGTTTGCACACCCACCAGCAATAGAGGAGTGTTCTTCTTACTCCACATCTTTTCCAACATAAGCTGTCTTCAGTGTTTTTGATTTTGGTAATTCTGATAGGTGTAAGATGGAATCTCAGAGTTGTTTTGATTTGTATTTCTTTGATGGCTCAGGATGTTGAGCATTTCCTTAGTGTCTTTCAGCCCTTTGAGATTCGTCTGTTGCTAGTTCTCTGTTTAGGTCTGTACTCCATTTTTTATTTGGATTATGTGTTCTTTTGGTGACCAATTTCTTGAGTATATTTTGGAGATCAGTCCACTTTCTGATGTGGAGTTGGTGAAGATCTTTTTCATTTTATAGGCTGACATTTTGTCTTTTTGACTGTGTCCTTTGCTTTACACTTTACAGAAGCTTCACAGTTTTAGGAGGTCCCATTTATTAATTGTTGCTCTCAGTGTCTGTTCTACTGGGGTTATATTTAGGAATCGGTCTAGTGTGTCAATGCATTCAAGTGTACTTGCCACTTTCTCTTCTATGAGGCTCAATGCAGGTGGCTTTATGTTGAGGTCTTACTACCAAACATCACTACTTCAGTGTGCAAATGATAAAAGATTGCAGATACTTTTCATTCCTTCAGTATGCTGAAGTGAAGAAAATCATTGAAAACCTTTATGAGTATATTCTTATACAAGCAGATGGAGGGCTGAGGCTGCCCTCAAGTACAACCACCTCTCAATTTTAAGAGCAGGCCTATCCTAGACAACTATGCCTATTATCACAAAGTTGAGGGTACAGGATGGCTTCACTTAATACCACACTCAGCACTGAGCTTGAACCTGACTTGGCCCATTATTCATGGAGCTGGAAGCCTGGGAGTCAGATGACAACCCTATCAAGGAACATTAAAACATCTGAGTGTGCATTCCTCACTGTCAAGTGGCATATCCAAGCCATGTTTCCCACTTTTACAAACTTTTCTTTGTATTTTCTAACACTAAGTATCTTAAGGCAGGAAAATGCCACAATTTCAAACCTGGACAGTAAAAATTATTTTTAATAATTTTAATAACTCTTGAAAGTGCCCCAAGCCTGCAAGACTGGTGCTACTGGAACTTAACCACTGAGGCTACAGAAGGGAGAGGAAAAGGTGAGGAGAGGAGGTCAGCATCTGTTTGTCTGGACCTAAGATATAAGGACATCCCTACAAGTGATTTCTTGTCTTCATGCCTTCAAATTCCTTAACAGCTAACATATATGGGTCTGATGCTTTAAGGCCATAGTAGCCGGTGTTGAGTGCCAGTAATTCACTTGTCTTTCTAATGTGAATCTTCCTAATACAGAGTAATGGAATAAAGTGACTTAAAAAAGCTCACAAATGATCAAAATTCAAAGATCAACTGACCAAGGGGCACCTGTTCCCAATTAATACATTTACAACACAACTCCTACACTTGATGTTTAAGGAACACTGTAGAAGAGGAGGTAGAAAGATCATCAGAGGCAGAGGAGTCCAAGAAGATAGTTTTTCTCCAAAACTAAACTAAATTAAAATAAAATAAAGAGGACACAAGGTGTGAAGGTATGCATTGTGTGAGAGGAACTGGGGTTGAATATCACCAAGACATATTGAAATTCTCTAAAAAAATAATAAAGTATGTTATTTTAAAAATGGTGATGGCAATTTTATTCCTATTCTCATTCTGTAGGTCAACAAATTAGACCATTGATGTAAGTAACCTCTGTACACACACCATGTGGAACAATTTATCCATTAAATTACCGAGAAGTTTACAATTTCCAAAAATTATCAAGTCCAAATTACCTTGCAGACAGTGGGATTAGAAGCAAACATTTTTTCATGTGATTTTACTAGATAATTCTGTGTGAGCATCCTTCATCTTAAACAATTGAAAACAGAGGATAATAACAAACCTCTGAACTTTGACTTTTATTAAAATCATAGAATTACAACTCAACAGAAAATATGAGTTCTATTAAAGTAACAGTATTTCCAACTTCTATATTTCCTCTGTGCCTCCTTGGGTCATAAGAAACATTTGAGTCTGTATAATGTTTATCAGGACATCTCTTCAGATGTCAAACTTTGCCCTGTTTCATTTTGCTTCTTGCTCTGAACTGTACTGACATAATGATTGGCAGGAAAGACCTCATGTCAACAGCTGTGGCTCTATTAACAATTTCTAAAAAGAGTCAGCTTTGCTTGTTCATCATTTCTTACTGGCAAGATACAGAATCTGGCCACCACTTCTCTCTGGCTCCAGAGCTGTCATCATTGTAATCATTTTTTTTCTTTCAAGAGAATTATTGTCTCTTGCTCTTTTAAAGGCTTATGATATGACAGCAACATTGTGGCATGCTGTCTACTCCAATACATCTTTTGGAGCCTGCTATTTCCTTCCCCACCCCATGCAGAAAAATATTGCTATTGAGGAATATGCCTATATATCAGAAACCTATATTAAATGTCAAATCTTTTTTCAGTCATATCCACAGCTTTGAACAGATTCTTATAAATAATATTGAGTTTAATGATCAGTTTAAAAACAACACGAAACATGTTAATGATAGAATTTACCTTATCAGTTTTGTATTTGATAGAACTCTTGACATGCACTAAGAGCTCATAGGATGCTAATTAGACAGGATACTTCTTGTGTTTGGTTTCCTGATGACATAACATTTGAAAAAGGTGAAATTTAATAGCAAGACTATTTGTTTCAAATATCCATCCTTGGTTTACTATATCTAGCATCTTTATTTGACAAAGGAAAAATAGCATTATACACACATTTAAAATTTAAATTCCAGATTGAAGTACATATATTGAAAGTTTAAAGGCTAGCATCCATGTGTAAGAGAAGAAAATCTACCACAGATGATGCATGATTCTAAGGAAACAGTGTCTTCCAGACAGAGCAGGGCTGGTACATATATGAACTCAGAGAGACTGTGCTAGCACACACAAAACCAAACAGGTTTAATCCAGATTGGGGTACCAGCACTGAGAACGGTAAGTAGATATGGGTCCCACCATATGCAATTTGTCTTAGTTGCTTGTTTATCACTGTCTGGGGGACCAGCCTCCAGCAACAGGTCTCAAAGGGAAATCCATAAAGTTGGTATGTACTAGACTTTTCTATCTGAGGGGGTAAGGGGTAAAAGACATTTCCATTCTCTTTTGATTGTTTCCTTATTTATTCTCTATTCTTCTGTATTCATTCTGTCTCCTCTCATTGTCAGTTAAAGAAAGAAGGCCTTCCAAGATGAAATTTCAATGTCCATGTGACAGCAGAAATGTCCAGCCTCTTCTGATGGACTGAACTAGATCCAGAACAGCCGTACAAAGACATATTGATTGTTACATAAAGTATTTCCCTTACATAAAGTATATCAAGGTCCCTAATCTTAATTTGCATGTCTTACTGAAGGACAACATCACATGCCTCCATGACTCTAGTCCTTTATTATGTATCATGTGCAATACAAAATAATACAAGAGTCCAAGGTGTGCCTGAGGTGTCTTGTGATCAAAGTCATGGGATGGCTACAGTGCCCCTTCAGGAAAATAATCACTATTTTCCACAAGGATTCTTCAATTCTAATATCTACTCCATATAGTGATTCTGCTAAATTTCTACAGAGTATAGGTAAAAACATGTTTTTCATCACCCTTACATGATCAAAAACAAAATCATCCCAATAATCCATATATATTTGCATCTAAGTAACTTGTTACAGATTAACAGAACATGAGCAAGCAGAAAGTATTTTTTTTTCACAACCAACTCTTTTGTTGGCAGGCTACATATTGCAGTTACAAAGAAACAATCAATCATTTTACTATTTATTTTGAAAGTTAGTCTTATAAGGAATCTTAAAAAAATCACAAACCTAAAGTTTTATACATCTTTAGGGTACATATCCATTCATCAATATATATATTGATATATATGTTTATATATCTCCAGAGATTGAGGGAAGAAATAGGTACAAGAAATTAATTATCACCTTTGAGCATCAACCACCCCAACAAGAAAACAAATCACCTAGCAACAGTTGGGTTGCTGTCTATTTTTTACTTCAGCTATGTGTCCTTGTGAGCTTTAGATTGTTTTCTGCAGTTTTTCACTTTAAAGCTATTATCAAGACATGTGATTTAACCTGAAGTTACTATAAGGCTTTCTTTCAGCTATTGATGCACACCAAAACCGGTGACTACATCTTTCAGCATTAAGATTAAAGGAATTTGAGCCATTCTGGCTCCTGGAACTCTGTTGTTTCTCTTAATTATTAATTTGAGCTACAATCTATGAAGCTTCTTAAATGAAACTCATAGAATCTAACTGTGTTGATGGAGGTATCTGTCCCACCTGGTCTCACAGCCATTCAGTCCCAGAGAAAACACACAGAGGTCTACATTAATCATAAACTGGTTGGTCTATTAGCTCAGGCTTCTTATTAACTAACTCTTACATCTTACAGTAACCCATAATTCTTTTCTGTGTTAGCCACATAGCTTGATATCTTTTACCAGTGAGGCATTCTCATCTTGTTTCCTCTTTGTCTGGCTTCCTCTGTGGTGAATGGAGACTCAGCCTTTCCTCTTCCCAGAATTCTCCTGTTCTGGTTTCCCCACCTATATTTCATGCCTGGCTTCTGGCCAATCAGTGTTTTATTAAAGCAATACAAGTGACAAATCTTTACAGGGTAGAAGACCGTTGTCCCACAGCAATATATTTGTATTTATTTTTATTCATGAAAACTCTGTATAAGCCAACATTATTATTATCAATTAGACAGTACAGTTTAGGAAGAAATAATCTTTATAATAATCCACAGGTAAAAATGCGCAATAGAGCAGGTTGTTTCCATGAGATAGACACACTACATTTCAAGCAGTAGGGATCTCCCCACACCCATTTATACCATGTCAGATACCAGAGAAAGATAACAGCAGCAAACACGTAGGGTACAACAGAAGCAAAAGACATTTGGGGTCTATGGTCTTGGGGCTTTTCCTATCAGAGATTTACCCATCTGAGGAGTTCCTCCCAGTGGACTGACACCTTGAACTTCAATTGCCACCTGCTGCTCCTCTGAAATGGCCACTGGCACTTTTCTATTGAAGAGAAACCACAATAAGGAAATTTAAAGAAGAGTTTATTGGAGGTCTTACAGTTACAGAGGCTGAATCCTTGACCATCATGGAGGGGAGTAAGGAAGCAGGCAGGCAGGCAGGCAGGAATGGTGCTGGAGGAGTAGTTGAGAGCTTACATCCTTATCCACAAACAAGAGACAGAGAAACATAACAGGGAATGGTATGAGTGACTTTTGAAACCTCAAAACCTACTCTCAGTGTCACAACTCTTCCAAAAAGGCTGCAATATTTAAATATTTGCAAATACTTACAGCAACTAGAGACCAAGTATTCGAAAATATGAGTCTATATAAGGCAATCTCATTAAAAAAAAACCACACAAATAAAGCTTGTGGGCAAAGGGGAAATTAATTTTTCTAATGGAATGTCATTGGGTTTATCAACCACATGTAAGGACTGGCCTCACGCTGGGAGTAATTGGTCAACACACAATGAACTCTCTCCCTTTTTCTCTTGTGATTTTTTTTAAAGACAAAGAACATAAAGTGGGAGGTGGGGAGACTCTGGGAGGGATTAGGAGAGGGGAAATACAGTCAAATTATATTGTATAAAAATTTAAGTAAATAGTTAACAAAATGACAACCTAAATCAAATCCATGAACTTAGCATATACATTCAGTTCTAATTTTTCACTCCTATCAGGGAAATAAGCTTATCTATGACTTCAAAAGGCATTACTTTTCTTCTCCATAATACAAATCTACTTGGACAAACCACTACCCTTGTCCTCATTCTGTACCAGTCATAGTGGACTCACATTTATTAGTTAGCATTTCCTAGAATTATTTGGAATATAATATTTTGGTTGTTTTCCTTCATTCATATTTGTCTATAAGAACATATTCTTTCACTATTGTTGGCTAAATAAATACAGAGGCTTAAATAGACATGTGGTACAGTATGTGGATATTTAACTTTTTAAGTAATGAAGTTTCAAGGTTTTACTATGTTCAATCCCATCAGAAACATGTGAAAAATAAAATTAAGCAATAGCCTCCCCAGTGTTTGGTCTGAGCGAGCTTTATAAGTCTACTTATTGTAGCACTATGTCTTAGTGTCTTCATGTAAATTTGTTTCACTGTTTATTTAATTATTGCTGAGTTTGAAGGGCTTTGAGATAATGTGGTCTGTGTACTATGTCACTTTGTTTTAAAAGTATTTTGCCTAGGCTCTGCCTTGCATTTTCAGCCCCCATCCCTGCCACAAAAAAAAAGAGGGAAAAAAGCTATATTGTAGAAACAGATATTTCTAATTTTAAACTGTTGAAAGTATGGTTTTTGAACAGATTTTGATTCCAAACTCGTGGTTACCAAGACTCCTTATTAGTTTTCCTTCTTAGTGTTTTACTCTCTGGTGTTTTGATCATTCTGAGTAAATAATGAAGTGAAGGTGAAGAGCTTGGGCTTGATTTGTTTTTGACATTTTCTTAGTACCGTGTGTGTGTGTGTTTGTGTGTACATTGAAAATACTCCCTTTTCATTGATTGTCCTTAGAAACTCTGCAAAAAATAAACTATTCATGTATGTGCATGACCAATTCTCTTTCTTCTATTTTTCTGTCTTTGTGCCATCGAGCCTTATGGGAAAGCTTTGAAATCAGGTTGGGAAATCCAAATTTGTTTCAATATATGGAGATATTCTTGAATGCTATAGATCTTAATTTCTATGTCAATATTAGAATTAGTTTATCAGTATCTACAGAAAGAACATCCTGTCAAATTGTCTCAGTTCATTTTGAATCTAGAAATCAAAATGAGAATATACAGTGTAACATTCTTGAGTCTTCTAATGCATGATCATCATATATCTCACTCTTTGTTTGTTTGTTTTTATGTTTCCCTAAGCAAAGTTTTCTAGTTTTCAGCAAATATTTAACCAAGTTCATTACTAACTATTTTATACTAGCTGCAATAAAGAATAGTGTATATTTTAGTTCTTATTTTTGGGAAGTTGTTTTTATTGTTTTATAAACAAGGTCTAATTATGTGTCTCAGACTAGGTTTGAACTCTTTAATTTCTTTACTTAGTCCACCTAAATTTTGAGACTAGAAGCATGCACCTACAAGAATAACTTGTTTTTATTATTTTTATGTTTCTTTTCACACATAGAATCACATTAATTTTAAATATTGATGTCATTTCATAATTGTTTCAAACTTGTGTGTTGGTTTAATTGCCTTTTTATGGATTTCCTGATTTTCTATATAGACATCAAATGTTTTCTTTCTGAGTCTGTTAAGATGGTAATATTTATTTTTTTTAAATCTATGAGTATGGTAAAACAAAAAGAATTTTAAATTTTTAATCAAACTAAATTTTAATAAGATAAATTTCTCTGGATGAATATATGTTACTTACTATATTACTTCTTTTATTTATTGCTATATGATTTGTTAAAATTTTGTTATTTTTGCTACTTAGTTCAGGGACAGATATGGATTTCTTTATTAACACTGTTTTCTGGATACTTCTTTATCAATATATTACTGGTTTCATAAAATTAATTGGAAATTATTCCATTCTCTACTATATTCTGGATAGGTCAGTATGTGGTAATATTTATTTCCCACCTTAAGCATTTCTTTGAATTTTCTGGTAAAGCTTTGGGTGGCAAGAGTTTCCATTTTAGGAATAGCTTCCAGTGATATTTCATTTGTAATACATATACATTTGCTTAGCATTGGACATTTGTGTTCTTTCAAGTACTTTTTACATATAATTTAAGGTTTTAGACTTTGTTGGAAAGATTTAAAAGTAAAATCTTCTCATTACCAATGGAAAATCTGTAAAATATGCAGGAATTCTCTCTCATTTTTATACTGATATCTTTCTTTTTCCCCCTCATAGTTCTGTATACAGGATAATCACTTTTATAGATTTTTCAAGAGGAATAGCTTTTGGTTTCATTGATCTTCTTTGTTGTTTATCTGCCCTCTTTGTTATTCCCCTTTTCCAAGGGTAATTTCCTACTGATTGTTAATCTATGTTTCATGTCCTTGGTTGTTAAATTAAAAGTTTAGGTAATTTCTTGTGAATATTTCTACCTTTTCAATACAAAAATTTAATATCAGTCTCAGGCCATCTTCTCCTATTAACCCCCTTCCATTTGAGCCTTTCTACCCAAAATAGTCAAGTCCCCTTTAACTTTTCCCACAAACATTCGATTTTTTATTAATTATTTGGGAATTCCATAAAAGTATCTCAAACATACTCACTTTCCATTCCTCCCAGATCCACTTTCCCACTCTTGTACCCTTCTCCTGCAAAACAAAACAAAACAAAACAAATCAAAGCTGTTGGGGACCGTGGTCCCAACATAGAAACTATTTATCTTACCCTAAGTGTATTGGTACGGAGGCGCATGGAAATAACGAGACACAGTTCACACAGCCATCTCGGAAGGGCATCTCAGGCTTCTTCCATCCTGAAGATTCCATCCTGAAGATCTACCCGTATTTATCCTCAAACCACCTCTTATTCTCCAGCTAAACCAAGGTGGAATCCTCATTAATATCCCTTTTCCAGGGGACACAACTAGCGAAACACCTGCAACTTAATTTACCAGCTTTGGAATCAACACTTCTTCCCAGGCGATCTTCACAACAATAAAGGGGAAGGAACCATACCCCTGGCCTTTGTCTTGCAGGCAGCTTGTTTGGCAGGTCTGCAGCTACCAAAGAAATTAAGCATGGCCAGAGCCTGCCTGCAAATATCTTATATGAAATATGGGCCCACACAAAACAAAACAAAAAACATCAAGTTCAATTTGTGTTGCCCACATACTCATTGAAGCACGATCAAATTCCCAATGGCCAGCCCCTTAAAGATAACCGAGTCTTTCTGGAAGCCATGGTGATCTCTATTTTGTGTTCTGCCACTCAGAGAAGCCCATATTTCTCCAACATAGCCGGAGGACATGTTGATGTCTCTGGTATTTGTTGCCCCCTTTAAATTTAATGTGCACATCTGTTTTTTGCTTCTGAGATTTGTGCATTTCTTGGCTGATGTTTATAGTGGTACAATGACTGCATGCATAAGTGGAATCAGACTTTGAGTGTTTGGGATAAAACCAACTCAGCATCATCTATCATCTATGATCTTTTCGTTGTTGTTTATTTTTTTTTCTTTTGGTTTTTTGAGATGGGGTTTCTCTGTAGCTTTGTAGCCTGTCCTGGAGCTCACTCTGTAGACCAGACTGGCCTTGAACTCATAGAGATCCACCTGTCTCTGCCTCCCAAGTGCTGGGATTAAAGGCGTGTGCTACCACCGCCTGGCTCATCTATGATCTTCATTAACATGACTTTGAATTCTTCTTGTCAGGTTATTATTGAAAAGTTTTGCATCTATATTGGTCTTGGAAAATGGTTTTCTTCTTTCATGTGTCCTTATCCAGTTTTTATATTAGATTAATATTGCTTTGATATTATAAGCTTGGTAGTGATCCTTAGCTTTCTGGTTTTTGGAATGTTTCAAGAGCCATCTCAAAGATCACCACAGTTCATTTTCTTCTCCTGATTGTCACTACCTTTGCCTGATGAATCTGTAATCTCTGACAAATCAACATCTTCATATATTTCTTTAGTTATTTATTCTTCTAGTTAGGATGGCAAAACTATGTTGTTATTCTATCAGATCTGGGAATAGAAATTCTGGTGTGTTTTTTTTTATTATGAATGATTATGAAATCGCAATGCTTATTTGTAGTCATTTTTTAATGTAACTGAACATTGAAAAAATTATATAAGGTTGTCATAATATTTTCCAAATCCTAGTATCATTTAAAATTCCTTCTTTAATCTGTTACACAAATATTTAAAGAATATAGATGATGTCTTCAACAATGTTTTATATTTAGACATGATCAGTGTATACAACTACCAAGTCTCTGATCTCTTGAAATCTATGTTCTATCTGTGAGGTATAGGTATCACATAAATTTGACAATTTATGACAGATTGTACTTATATTGATATGTACAATTAAGTAATAGAAGAGTGAATGATTCATAAGTGGCATGGATGAGAGGAAGGTACATCTTTATTGAATATTATGAGAAAAAGTTTCTGTAATGAAGACTTGAGAACTAAAAGACCATATGTGAGCTTATTTAAAAGCTAAGAAAAGAACGATCAAGAAAAACATTTTCAAGGCAAATAAATAACACTGGTGATTTTTAAGACAGGAATAAAGAAGCAGACTGGAATTAAGTGTAAATGAATTTTAAAAATAGTGCTAGAGAGATAAGCGTATGCTAAATTTCATAAAGCGGTTTAGGCTTGTGGTTTATGCTTTTAGAATTACTGCCTAGCTAATAATATAGACCATGAATCCTAAGGACCAAAATGGAAACAAATGCATTAGCCACTTAGGAAGCTGATGCAGTATTCAAGCTGTGACATCCTGGTGGTTTGACTTTAATGCTGAGTGGCTTAAAGTTACACTTTTAGGGCATAGTCAACAGGGTAGATGGAACTGATGGGGCAGCAGAATAGGTTGTTTGCGATACAGAGATGAATTAAGGGCTATTTTCAGATTGTGCACTAAATAACTGCTTCTTTATGGAACATATTACTGAGATAGAGACTCTAAGAGAAGAGGGTTTAGAAGGAAGTTCTGAGTATATTTTGTCTCCAAGTGGAAGTTTCAAGTAGCTAATAGACTATGTGTTGAACCACAGAGAAAAATTTATGACTGAAAATATAGCCATATTCATTTGGTATTTCTTAATTAAACTTGCCTTCACCTGATGACACTGTTCTGTTTTGGAAATATTTGCTTTGCCTGTCTCTGGATTCTGTCTGCTTACCTTTTGGAGGTCCTGACGGGGCCAGCCAGGCATTCAGGTTTCAACTGAGCAGAGGCAAGGATGGAGTGCTCTCTGGTGGGTGAGGGACAGGACTTAGTAGGCTGAACTACAAATCTGCTAAAAGAAGCCTTTGAGACTTCCCAAACAGGTTAAAATCAAGTAGGATGGTCATAAGCATTCAATATAAGAATTAGATGAGCTGTTCAGAAGAAACAGAATAGCTAGGAACTAGAATAACCAAGAGAACGCATGATGCATGGAGCATTGGAGAAGAGTCTATGTATAGTTCTGCTCTTACATGCAGGAACACAGGCCCTGGGTTTGTCAATGTTGTTTGTTTTTCCATTTGTTTTTTATTTTCAGTTAGAATGCTATATTAATAGGCAAAATGTACTTATATGCAACTACTATTATTAAAATACAGTTTACTGTGTCTGCAGATTTAGTGGTGGATTGCTGTAGCACACACTATTAGTGTGCTCCTTGAAATGACTATTGGAGGATGCTAGGTAAATCATAGATGTGATCTTCCCATCTAATTTCATGAAATATCAGGTCAATTTAAATTAGCACAAATAAGAAGCTATTCTAAAGTATGATTTTACTGTGGACCAAATTCATTCCAAGGACCATTGTTTTACACTTACCTTAAGGAATGCATACAGGGTTTTGCATGCTTAAACAGTGACTCCTAAAATCTGCTATAGAAAGTTCATTATTGTAAGAGATTGAACCTTTACACAGCTTTACCAAGAAGGGAATTTCTGCCCCTTTACTCCAGAGAATAAAGCTGGTTCTATCTCCTGGAGGAAAACCCAAGCTCTAAAATATTATATATTGTTCTATAGCTGTAAACTGGCCCAATAATTAAAATACGTTTCAGCAATTTAGTAGCCCAGAAGAAGTGAATGCATTCCGTGGTGATTTATTTATTGATTTGACTTGATTAGTTAATACAAAGGGATAATGTGCCTTAAATTAGTATCATTTTATAGATGAATCAGTGACAAGTATACCTTACAGAACCCATGATATTTAGTTGTAATTTACTCATAAAAAACAATTTCTCCATATTTTGAGAATATATGATGATGTTTTAAAATGATATAATTATTGTTATTTATAACAGAAGTTTTATGATCCATTTTAAATTATCAAGTATTTCAGAGGAATGTAGTCCTATAATTTTAGTATGATTATAATCATAATAGTAACCTTAAACTGGTCATTGCTATGATGGGTTCCACTCTTCCTCATTCTCCAACTCAATAATTAGGCCCATATCTATAACCTGTGAACGGTGGAAGAGACAGTTAGGAAGGAAAAACAATTAGCTGAGGAGTCAGACAATGGGTCTTGACGATGGGAGTTGAAATACCAGAAAACATTCTTTGAGACTGCCATGCTCAGCTGCTATCCTCTGATCCCAGGGCTGTTACATTTTAACAAGGAGTTTTGGGAATAATGGTTCCAATTCTCCACTCCATAGTTTGATATGGAATCAGTGGACAACTAGATATTTGAAAATGATATGTGGATATCAAAATGTCAGCATTACTACTTATAGAGCTAAGTTAGAAACCATATGAGATAGCATATTTTCCTCCAATTCTGGCAAAAGGATTTCTCTGTCAAAGACAAATTTAGGTTGGCAGAGTTGGAAAAATAAAACAAAAACATAGTAAGAACCTTGGTGGAGAAGTTTGGGGGACAGGGTGCAAGTGGGCATAGGAAGAGAAGAGATGCAGGGATGGAAGAGAAGAGATGTAGGGGTGAAGATATAAATCTCTAATCCAGGACACAAAAAGACAACTGAAGAAAACTTTAAATATACAATGTCTGTCTTGGAATGTCCATCTTAAACAGTGATGTTTATTCCATGTGTGTTAGTCCATAATTGTACTTTGCTTTGATAAATACTAAGTAGTTCTTCTATAGAAAGGTTCTGATGTACAGAAGTGGTAGAAAAGATCAAGACAATCTTAAGATTCAAAAGGGAATATGTGAATACTATATGACATCATAATTAATTATATGCATAATTATAATATGACAGTAAATATTATTTTATACTCAAATAATCAATTTTTTATCTTCTAAGTACTTGCAGTTATATAATTATATATATGACATAAATATATCTTAAAATTGTTGAATTTGAAAAGATCATTTTAGACTTTCCCATATATAGTTTTTATGCTTTTTTTGCTTTTGTTGTGAGATCTCTTTTGTTAATGAAGACTTCTGAAAAGAAACTATGTCATCAGAGACTGAATGACTGAGTAGAATTTCAGTGTTGCATAGAGGCTGGAATTTTGCAGGTTCAAAGGCTAGTTAGCTTATCTAGGTCTATTCTAGCCCTCAGAAAAAAGCGATTCCTTACCCACTTTTGTGGCAGAACTAACATTCTATGACAAATACACCTATTAACTTAGCAAAACATTTGTTTCCACCTTCCCAATAAGCTCAGAAAACATCTTGGACCTATGGAAAAGTGTCCCCATCTCGCTGAATCTGCCTTTCTGCTGCAGCCACTGCTGTATTTTAAACTTGCCTTGATTTATAACGTCGTACTTCAAAAACATTAAACTACCTCCATGTTAGAACATGAAATTTGAGGTAACCTACATCTGTGTTCCTAGACAATGGTCCCTTAAAAATGGCTCAAGAATAAACTATCTCTTATTCCCTTTAAGATGAGAGCTATGACTTTTGCATTTCTAGAAAGCAATGATGAACTCCAGCTTTGCCCTAGCAGAACCTTAGATTTCATTATGGTTGCTTACCAGTTGTTTTCCATGGGACTCTTCTTTATCTTGATATATTTCTTAATTACTAAAGGTTCAGCCATAAACCAGGCAAAGCTCTCATAGGAAACTTCATTGTACTGGATAGTGTTATTGTACTTCTGCTTGTTCTATGTTCTATTCACTCTTGCTGAATAACCACTACTGAGGACCAAGCCTAGAAAAGGCATTAGATTCAGGCTACTGACATACAGAGGATGTAAAATAACAAAAGCTCACAAATGATAGACGTGTTCTGTAACACTCAATTAGAAAATATAATAGAGGGTTTCAAGGTCAATGAGAAAGTCACAGCAACAAAATATTAACTCAGGAGGGGAACTGTGGTTTTATTGGGATCCAGAACTTCCATGGGTCACATTTTGTTTGAATACGGTGGCTGAATCACAATTGCTTCGTCTAAACAACATGCATTCAGGTAGATTATGTTTCTAAGGCCTGATGGGAGATTAACACAAGGACTGCCAACAAGCACAATCATGCAGAAGAAAGGGGATAATCTGGAGAACTTCAACCTGCACAAAAGGTAGCAGTTCAACTTACAATCTAAGAACTTAACTTGGATTTAGAAAGGATGCCAAGGCAACATAAACTAAAAGTTTACTACATGTCTGTATTCTAGATGCGGAAGAAAGTACCAGCTTCCTTTGAGGTAGAAGCATCCTTTATCCTGAATGAGGAAACGCTGTTGATCTCTTTTGATCAGAAAAGGCAGGAGAGAACTGAATACAAACCCTAGCACTGCTCACGGGTGTTCAAACCATTCTCTTGTAATCCATATGTTCCCAGCTACTAACACTTCATAGTCTCATATACTTGCTGCCTCAATTATTAATTCGACATTGGTAAATACTAGTGCTTGGATAGAGCAGATATATTTTTATAGTAGCCGATCTTATCTGGCTCCCTGTTGGGCTATTAAGTAGACTTGTTCCCAACTCAGTTCTGAGAATCAAGTTTAGCTCTAGAATCTAGCCATATTTTCTCCTTGTAAGGAGGCACATATACCTGTTATCATTTAAATAAATTAATCCTAATTTAAAATTTGCATATTGAAGTTATAACTAATTATAACCATATTTGGAACAGAATGTTTGACTTTGTCTTCCTTCCCTTTTAATATTGGAAAGAAACTTACATTTTTAAAAACCCCACAACTTGCCCTAAATGTCTTCTATACTTATTTCTCTCCTTTGAGCAAATTTCTTTCCCTCTTGCTTGAGATATTTGACATTTTTAGGAGATGGAGTAAATTGTGAACTGGTTCCACAGAATTTACTGCTATAATTAGAATTCATGAGGAAGAAAATATAGACAGAGAATATTATTTCAAAAACTTCCCTGTCTGAATATTTAGAAAAAAGAAGTAATAATATTTGTATATAATTATAAATGCTTAACATTTCAAAAATAACCCCATATTGTGAAAGAGTGGGCGGGAATATTGGGTTTTCCCTTTACAGAGTTGGGCTCAGGCCCACCCTCCCGCTAGTCATGTGTTCTGTGCCTGGCCTGCACCTCCAGCCTAATGACCTTTACTTTAAATTTCAATATTATCAGCTTCCCTCAAGGTGTCCTAACCTCAAAACTCCAGTCTACCTACTGTTTACATTGTTTTCAAGGTGGATTTTAGGCTGCTTAAATGTAGTCATAATGTTTACAGCCATCTTCTCAAAATGCATTCAGAAACTCAGTTTAGAAACACCCACATAAGCCACTGGGAGTTTTATCTTGGCCAAACACCAATATGCAACTTTGAAAGAATATTCACAACAACAATAAGCTGAACTATGAGGCCGAGAGTTTTATCTTAAACTTACATTTATCCCTCTTGTGGACTCAGATAATTTTCACTACATGAGTTTCAGTAAACTCAGAAAATAGGCATTTGACTCTAAGAGTTCTCAGAGAATAAGTGAATATGTATCATCTACTGCCATAATGTCTAATTACATCCATACGATTTCATAGTTTATTATTACTATTAATTGTTTTGGTCTTACATCGAATGCTGATGAGAGGCATGTATCAATCAAGGACTGCTGTGTTAAGTGGTAGATCAATTCATACACAGTTATGGTCAGTATTAGAGAATTCTTCTGCACTATCAGCGATGTTTTACTTGAAGGAAATACTGTGTTTACTCAATGATGTAGTAATGGTTTTTGTGTCCTCCAGAGTTTTTATTTTTAAAGACAGGCAATGATAGATATGGAAAGATAGTTTTTTGAGACAGGGTTTCGCTGAAACTTTGAACCCTGTCCTAGAACTTGCTCTGTAGACCAGGATGGACTCAAACTCACAGAGATCTGTCTTTTTCTGCCTCCCAAGTGCTGGAATTAAAGGCATGTGCCACCACTGTCCGGTGTGACATTTACTTTTAATAATATAGTATTTTGTAATACTGTCCACAGAACACCGTAATTGTGAGGAGATAACAGTTTTTGCCACTGCTTCCTGATGTTTCTAGCATTTCTATGTTTGGGTACACATTCAGCTTCCAAAGACTAATACATGTATGGAATGAAGGCCATGCTTCAGAGTTCCTCTCTTGAATAGAAACTGGTTATTTCCTAAACTGAAAGTTGTGCTGTCACAAACTCAGTTGACTTTCCTTGTGTGAGAATTCCATGCCTAAATCAAAAGTATTTGGGGCAAACTGTATCTGTACTGAACACATACAAGCTTTCTTTCTTGTCATTGTTTTCCAAAGCATGCACTATGGCAAGAGCTCACTTACTTCTTAAATTATACTATGTTGTTATATAACATAATTAAATTGTTGACATAGCTAAATTGTATTATGTAGAGATGATTCAAGATCTGCAAGTGGATGTTCATGGGTTATAGGGAAATACAATGCATTTTGCATAAAGAATCCACAGATTTTACTGTCCATATGGGTTTCTAGAAGCATTCTCCCCACAGATGATCAAAGGAAAACTGCATATCCAAAAGCCACAACTTTCTTTTCCTGGATCTTGCTTGTCTTGTGTGCTTGAAACTGCCATTTGACATTTCAAGATCATTTGTTTTGTGAGTAGATGTTGGAGGGTGTAAAGGAATAAAGTAAGAGGCTCTGGCCTATCAGAAATGGAAGCTGAATTCCCAGTTCCTGCCTGAGAATAACTGGTAAGAAAATGCCTAGCATTTCCACTGGTGTTAGGAATAATGGGTAACAATGCAACATGATACTTTATTATTGCTGCTATTCTTTCAGCTTTGTGAAAAACTAACCTACTCACTGCTGCAATTACAGAGAACATTTCCCACTTCACTGCACAGCACTGAGCTGAGCTTTCCTCACCACTGGGAACGGATAGGAGTATGAGAGTTTGCTTTTAGCAATAGCACAAGAAAATCATCAGACTGACTCCTAGAATATGGCATGGGTGATTATCTCACAGACTATTGAAATTCCAGACAGTGAGGTCTGAAAATGGGACAAAATTCCTCTCAAATCACTGCCCATCTGCCACAGATTAGTAGAATCACAACAGTGCTTACGAGCATTTTTTTTTGCAATGATATAAATTGTCTATGTTCTGTCACACTGAATTTAAAACACTTTGCAATTGTAAGGTGAATTCTTAAGAATGTACCTAGAGTTTGTATAGCTGTACACTATACATATCTTAATTAAGGAACTCCCATGTTTGCTTTAATAATAACAGCCCTAAGTGGCTGTGAGGTGGCTCAGTAGTTAAGGGAGGTCGCCATAAAGTCTGATATTTACTCTCCAGAACCCACACTGTGAAACAAGAGAACTGGCCCACATGAGTAATCCCCTGCTGTATAATTGTATGTTGCACATGCACACACACACACACAGACATACACATAAATAAATGTAAATATTAGTTTTAATTAACAATTCTAAAAGGAATGCTCATGCAAGGAAAATAAACTAGCTTTAAAACTCATCAAAGACAGAAATAATAATCTTTAAGTGAGCCCCTTCTTTCCAATTTTATTTGTCTTTCACTAAAAATGATTCTTCTTCTAACACATAAAGCATTCTATTTTCATGAGGATGAACAAACCTTTTTAGATAGAGGGTGGGCAAAATAGGAGCGAACTTTGTCTAGATTGATGATCAGAAAAGATGGTATATCCTGTAGCTGCAGTGAGGTTTTGCATGTGTAAAAGCTGATAAAATACTCAAATTCCTTCCAAAACCTCTAAATAAATTATATGTTTTCATATAACAATTTCTCTGATTTCTGTTGGAATCCCATAATGTAGGGAATACTGATACTGTAAAATAAAATGTGTTAAGGAGACTCTAAAATAACATTTATACCTATTCATAGTTGTTGAATCAATATTAACCTTTCTTTTTTAACCAGTGATTAATAACCTTAAAAATATATTGCTGATACAATTTTTCCAGAGGTTTTAGGAGAGTATGGCTGCATACTCAGGGAAAAGGATGATGTAAAGAGAAAAAAAATTAATGCAATATTTTTCCACATAATAATCTTTCAATTTGAAAACGGTGAATTTATGAATTCAGAGCAGTGTTTTGTCTGTTTGTTTGTTTTAATGAAAAGAAATTGTTGCTGTTGTTTATTTTTCTTTTTATATTTTCATTTTTCTCTTATTGGAATAGATATTTTCTCCTTGCAGTGATATTTTATTTATATTTTAATAAATAAAGCTTGCCTGAAGTTCAGAGAATAAAACAGCCACACTGGCCAGTCTTACAGACCAGGCTGTGATACATACACCTTTAATCCCAGTATCTACACTAGTTTGTCATAGAAACTAGGCGGTGCATGCCTTTAATCCCAGAACTAGAGAGGATTATGAAACAGGAGGAGACAGCTCTCAGTCTCAGTCTCATTCTGAGATTCCTGGAGGCAGGATCACTATTTCAGACTGAGGTGGAGGTAAGAATCAATGGCTGGCTGTTTTGCATTTCGGATCTTCAGGTTGAACCCCAATTTCTCTTTCTGAGTTTTTATTACTCGTGCTTCATCTCATACAATATATCCTGATTGCTGTTTCCCCTTCCTCTACTCCTTCCTGTTCCTCCCCACTTCCCCTTTTCTCCAGATACAATCACTTTTTATCTCTCATTAGAAAAGAATGGGCTTCTAAGAGATAACAACCAAACATAACAAGATAAAATATAATAAGATGAAACAGAACCATAATATTGATGTTGGACATGGAAACTGAACAGGAGGAAAAGCGTCCCAAGAACAGGCACAGCATCAGAGACCCACTAGTTCTCATAATCAGGAGGTCCATAAAAATACTAAGCTAATAGGCGCAATATATAAACTGAAGACTTGGTAAAGTGTTTGAAGATCATCTATATATCTGAAATACGAGGCTAAATAAAGCTTAATTCTGTCTACATCTAAACCCTTACTACAAGTTTCATTATTGTCTTAATTATCCTCAATGGTTTATTATAGTAACTTTCAAGTACTATAACATTACATTACAATTTTAAATGAGTTTCATTGGTATAATATTTTAAATAAGAGTAGAAATGTATATCCAGTATGTTATAGCAAAAATAACCTTAAATTTGTATCAATATATGAAAATCCATACCAATGCATATTTGAGACTAGTAGTTGCATTTTAGTTTAAAAGTAGATTCAATAATCTACCTTTTAATCCTATAATTTCTATTTAACTCCCTTTCTCTGTTCATCCCCATTTTTTCACTAGATAGGAGGGAATGGTTAGAGGAAAGAAAAAGAAAGTAACCCCTTATCCAACCTCCTTTGTTTAGTTTCTTCCCTGAATATGAACAGTAACAAATTGTAAGTAACCCTCCTAAACAATGACAAATATCCAGCCCACTGAACATCCAAAATTCATCTGTTCCCAGCTCTCTGCAATATGGGTATTGTGTTTTTAAAAACTACTTCCTTTTGTCTAAGGGTGACTGCATCTTTAGGGGACCCTGAGAGAATTGGGGAAATGGTTGTCATGGGAGAGCTAACTGTTGTCCGGTCTCTGTGTGATGAGAAAGTACAAGGCTTATCTGAAGTCCTGGTTGGAGCAGTCTGTGAGGCTGTACCATCTCAGGTAACTGCCTTGAAATTGTCCTGAGAAATTTATAGACCAAAGTTAATCTTTGAATGGAGTTTGTCAGCTTAATGGCATTACCACAATCCAGATGGAATCATCATTGAGGGGCCCCATTGGGAGACATCAATGGTCACTGTTAGGAACGGTCACAGTTCACTACAGAAAACTGAAACATTTTAAATTCCATATACAGCAGATCTCTGAAAGGTTAGAGGACCATAACCTATTAAGTATATCTGGGGTACACACAAAGTTAGTTCCTAGTTACCTGCTTCAGACTCAAACCTGAAAACATCTTCATGAAGGTGGATAAAGCTTATTTCTACAAGTAGTTAGAATTCTACATGACAACTAATATCATAACACAAAGTTAATATATATTAAAAGTAATATATAATCTTATTGATTTTGAGATAATATTTAAACCATAAAAAAGTTTTAAAGTGTCAAAATAAAACCTGAGGATTATGAGATTAATGGCAAATAAATAATCCCTTAATTTTGGTTTTCTTCTGTCCCATAACAGGTGGCTCTACTGATATGAGACAGAGATTTTGGATTTTCCTTTGACAAGCATGCTTAAAGGGGAAAGCTATGCTCCAACTTCAAAGCCTTCTTTAATTTTTGATTGAATTGGGGCCACAGAAAAACCATTTGCCTTCTATGTTTGTACAGAGGAGCAAAAACAAGTATTTGGCAAGATTTATGAAATTCTACCCTGTTAGAGGTATGCTATACCATTAAGTCAATTTACTATAATTCTTGGAACATTTTTTATTGATGATTCACCCCACATCTTCAGCTGTCTCATTTGTCCTGTGGTCTTTAGAGTCTTTAACGGAATGCTTTTAATCTCTTAGGAACACAGAAACAATACACTGCCCCATCCTAACTTTGGGGAGTTCCTTTTTTTTGGCAGGATATATTTTTATTAAGGCAAAATGGTTTCTGGCAACTGAAAAAGTATTATCTTTAAATCATAATATTTCTTCAGACATGATAAAATGAAAGGCATTTGTTAATCTTAGAAGTTAGTTTAGATTGAATGACCAAGCTGTATGATGAACTATTGCCACTCCTTTTCAAGAGGTCTCTTCTATTTAAATCTAATAATCCTTATATATCTAGATGATAGTCATATCTTTTCTTCTGTGGAAATAATAGCAAATTATCTACCCCAATATACCACATATCCTGGTTTCCATTCTGAGGTCAATATATCTTTAGAATATATAGACATATTTAATTCAGCAAATTTTCTATTATCCAATGTCTCTGCATAAACATTCCTCCTAATGTTAGCATTTAAAAAAAACTTAAAATCAATAAAGTACTGTGTAATCTATCTCTGAGGATCTTTATTACCCTCTTTCTGTTTATAAAATATATCTTTTAAAGTTCATTAGATTTTTCTATAACTTCTTGTCCTGTAGGATTGTCTGGTATACCTGTAATATGCTTTATGTTGAAATATGCAAAAAGAAACTTTTATTTTACTAGAAACGTATGTGGGAGCATTGCCAGTCTTAATTTGTACAGGTATCCCTATAATGGCCATGACTTCTAATAAGTGTATAATTACATAATCAGCGTTTTTCAGAACATAAATAAACTACTCATTGAAAGAATGGATATGTATCTGTTTTATGGCCCACATATTTTAATTTTCCAAACTCTGAAAAATGAAACACACCCATTTGGCAAATTTCATTTCTTTGAATACTTTTTGGGTTGCTTCCTGCAGGTAATCGAGTTTGATTATGTATCAAACAAGGAGGACATTTCCTTATAATTTCTTTGGCTTGTTGCCAAGTGATAGAGAATCTTTTTCCAAATCTTTGCTGCTTGCATGGTGTTTTCTATGAAATTCTGAAGTTTTTTGCACATTTCTTACCAATAGCTGATCAATTTTGTCATTACTTTGTGCTAGAGGGCCTGTATAGTAACTGATATGTGTTATATAGAAAGGATGATTTCCATTTCTGATTACTTCTTATAGTTGAATAAATTATAAAGTTAATTCAGAATCATCTGAAATAAGTTCTACAGTTTTAATATATAAAATAACTCTTTCTACATATTGATAATCAGTAACTATATTTAGAGGTTCTGGAAAGTCTAATAATACCATGAGAATAGCATTTAGTTCTGACTTCTGAACTGAATCATTAGGACTTTGAGCTACATTACTTAAATTTCCTGACTTTTAACCTGTCTTTATGATTTATTTGCATTAGTATATAATGTACAGGCTCCATAAATTGGTATCTCCTTTATTATATGAAAGAGAATTCAATTAGTTCTTTGATAAATTAGTTCAAGATAAAGTCTCTTGCTTTGGGGCTATTTGTTGCTCATCTCTCTTGCCAATTTTCTTTGCCTGCCCATAAAAAGGTAATTTCAGCATTAGTAAAAGGTACCACAATATCTGCTGTGTCTATTCCTTCTAATTGATAATTCTCAATTTTCCTTTCAGAATTCATTCAGAAACATTTTCTACACAGATCTTTAAATTTTACTCTGTGTGGTAAATTATTGGTTCTAATATCTTATTTTTTTCTCTGCATAAAAATTCCTAAAGGAGAATGAGAAAAAGATAAAATTCCAGAATACAATCAGGCACTAAATCCAAGTGATCCATATGTGAATCCTGTAATTTCTTCTCTAACAAAGTCAATCCATTATCAGTGTCGGCTGGTAGTTTTCTTGTACTTTTCTTGTACTATTTAAATCCTTATCATAATAATGTTTGAAATAAACTACTTAGTTCTTCAGTTGTTAATCTAATTGTGAACTGCAACCAGTTAATATCTCCCAGCAATGTTTTGAAAGTCATTAAGAGTTTAATTGATCTCTCCTAATTTGCATATTCTGTGGTCGAATTTTCTGCAAATCTATATTATAACCTAAATAATTAGGGAAATCTCCTCTTTGATTTTTTTCAAGAACAATTTGTAATGTCCAACAAGACAAAATTTTCTTTACTTCATCAACCATTTTTTCTAAGGTATCTGCATCTGAATCAGTCAGTAAGATGTCTATATAATGGTAAATTATAGACAAAGAAATTGTTTATGATTTTTTCTAATAACTGTTGTAGAAAATAATGACACAGGTAGGACTGCTTAACATTCCTTGTGTCAAGACTGTCCACTGGTATCTTCTAACAGGTTGAGAATTATTGTAAGTAGGGACCGAGAAGGTGAATTTTTCTCCATCCTGTTCTCATAGAAATATAGTAAAAAAAATCAATATTTTAAATCAATCACTATAGTAAAATATCACTTTAGTAATAAAGAATGTAAGGGTAATACAGAAGGCTGTAAAGAGCCCATTGGCTGAATCACCTTATTAATAGCTCTCAGATCTGTTACCATTCTCCATTTCCATTTTCATTACCATTTTTCAGATTTCTTTCTAATGACCAATATAAGAATTCCAAATACTGGTTTATTATTCAATAAGTTGAGCATTTAGCTTCTTCTGCAAAGGCCATTATTTCTTCCACACAGGTTTGTCAATTAACCATTTTAAATGTAACTTTGTTAACTTTAAACTTTGTTGTGCCCTGGTTACGTACAAAATAAATGGTCTATGACTGTTCTTGATAATACATTTCATATTTTTTCACAAGTATTCTTTATTTTATAGTTTGTTTCTGACACTGAAGGAATGTTCATCTGTGTTTTCCATTGCTGTAACAAATCATGTTCCCATAAATCCATTGCTGTGACAGTCACATATGGCTTTAATTTTACTATCTGTCTTCTGGTCCTATACACTCAACACATCTTGTACTTTGTTTTACCTGAGATAAATTTCCAATACCTAGAAGTTGAATATTTATCTCATGAAGAACCTAATCTGGATATCAAGATTTTGGTGAAATGATTGGTATATCTGAGCCTGTGTCCAATAAACCTGCAATTTCAGTGTCATTTATTTGCATTTTTTGCTTTTGTCTCTGATTATTTATAGCAGTTTGTCAAAATGCTTGGATTTTGGTATCTCCTAAAATTTTTGTTGTATCTTCTGAAGCTATTCTGTTCTTGATCATATCCAGAGTACTGTGTATTTTTTTAAATAGGTATAAAGTCTTTTAATTGCTCTGTGGAGGATTTTCTCTGATGCTGGCAAGGAATAATTGAGCTGAATTTGATATTGGGGACTTCAAGAGGCCCCATAAGGTATTTCCCAAAGACAAAGGATTACCTTTTCTGTCCCTGATTAATCTGAATTCATTGGTTAAATGCCAGCTCTTTCTACACCTTCTTCATACTCCAGAAGCCTGAGTTTTCTGTTTTGATTCTCTCTTGAAAAAAACATTGTTTCTAGGAATACCTTGCCCATAATCCCTTTTCAAATGACTTTGTTTACCACAAAATAACATCTAACATTTTCATTTTTCTTAAACATTCTAGAAATTTCTTCTCCTATCAAAGCAACATCATAAGCATGAGATCCAATATCAGCTATATTTCTAACCCATTCATCTATTGGTGCTGATCTTGCCTTTAAAGGCCTAATCACCATTTTGCAATATGAATTAGCATTTCCAAAAGCCAGAGATTCAATTAATATTTGTTTGACTTCTGGATCTGATACTGCTCTATTTACAGATGAAATCAATCTTTTCACACACACCAAAAAAAAAATCAGTAAAGGCTTCTTTTGGGCCTTGAATAATTTTATTAAATGACTCAGACCTCTTTCCTGATTCTTCATCGTTGTCTCAAACATTTTAAGCTGTTAAATGATATGGGATCACTAAATTCAAACTCTCCTTGAAATGCAGCGTACTGGCCTTCACCAAGAAACATCTTTCATATTTCATTGTTCTATGGTTCTACCTTCCTATTTCCATCTTGTTCTTCATTGTAACTGTGGAGCAACTTCCAATATTGCTGTAGCTAAAGCTTCTCAGTCTTTTCTGAGTTGCCCATGAATTTAACAACTACTTCACATAGGAATATAACTTATGAAATATATGCTTCCTTAAATCTCCTCAAATCTAGCATATCTATAGGATTCCATTTAACTTATAATCTTGGGGATGCCTATTGTTTAATGGTCATTCTTGCACAGTAATTGAATAAACTAAGGTTGTTTTCTAATAACCTTGTACTGCCTTCTTCAGTTTCATCATTCAGTGATGTGGTAGGTTCTTGTCTAAATTCTTCTATCTATGTGGAACATTTTCCTTATTTTTATTACTAGGTCTTTCCAAGGCTTGTACCTTATTGATAGTCTTTCTAAAGCTTGTATCTTATCAACAAATTTTCATATTTGGCACAGTTCTTAAACCACTTCTTTAAGAATAAAATACGAATTGCAGTCAAATGCTCTGCCACTGAGCTATACCCCCAACGAATTGCAAAACTGGTAGTAATTATAGTCTGCATTATGTCAATCCCAACTACATCAGTTATCCCTTCATTTATTTTTTTTTTTGTTTTTAAGCTATCCATTGTAGCACTTTACAGAGTCCTAATTTCCTGCATTGTGATATTTCCCATTCTTAATGTTGGAAAGATTTTTCTTTTATTTAATATTACTTAACTCTCTCCTTAAAAAATTTCCAGTGTTTCTCACTGATTTGTTTTCATCAGCAATGTCAGCAACAAACTGGGGTGTTATGGGGGCTCCCTTCCAAATTCCCAAGTGCAAGTCACCCTCCAGAGTCCCCATGAACAGTCTTCACAAGCAACCGGAGCAGACCCCTGTGAGAGCTGTAGCTGCCTGTAGTAGTTGGGCTGATGTGGTTGCACCCACGCTGGAATGACAAATGGTTTTTCTGTTGGTTTAGTGGCTACTAAATCTGAATCTACTGCTATATTAGCTACAGTCTGTACTCCAAGGTACCACAGTCAGAGTACCAGACCACTGCCTGGTGTGATTTCTTATCTCACTGGCACTGGCTCAGCCACAGCCACCAAATGTAGGTTTTAACTAAGTCTCTATTGTTATATTTACCAATAAAGACTCAGGAGTCAGATGTTGTGGTGAAGCTAGATAAGAGAAGACTAGAAGCAATCAGCTATCTTCCTTTTCAGTCAGAGAAGAGACCCAGCAGGACAAAACAACAACAACAATAATACCTAGGTACATTTGTTTTATAAAGTCAGGTCCAGTTTTTCTCTGTTTAGATTTTGTCTGGATCACCTGTCCATTGTTGAGAGTGGACCATTAAAAACTCCCAATAATGGTGTCTGAGAGTCAATACATTATTTAAACTTCATTTGTGTTTCTTTGATGAACTTGGGTGTCCTTGTCTTTGGGAAATACATGGTAAGAAATAAAATGTCATTTTAGTGGAATTTTCCCTTTGATGAGTATGCAGTGTCCTTTCCCATCTCTTTGGATTAGTTTGGGCTTAAAGTCTATTTTTTCAGATATTAAAATGGTTACATCAGCTTATTTTTTAGGCTCATTTGCTTTGAATAGCTTTCTATAACCCTTGACTTGAAGTAATTTCTATCCTTGATGATGGGGTGTGTTTCTTGAATGCAGCAGAAAGATGAGTTCTGTTTTAGCATAGATTCTGTTAATCTTTGTCTTTCGGGGTGGGAATTGAGATCATTGATATTAAAATATATCAATGATCAATGTTTGCTGATTCTTTTAATTTTGTTGGCAGTAGTGGTGGTATGTGTAAGTGCATATGTATATATTTGTGTATATGTATGTGCTTCCTTTATTTATTGGTATAGAGGCTATTTATTTCCTATGTTTTTGTGGATGTAGATAAATCCTGAGATTGGAGTTTTCCTTCTAGCATCTTCCATAGGTCTGAATTTGTAGATAGATATTGTTTAAATTTGACTATCATGGATTATTCAATTTTTTAAAACATTTTATTTATTTATTTATTTATTGCTTTATAAATGATACAGTTCAAAATTTCCACCTCCTCCCCTCCTCCCAGTTCCCTCTCACTCCTCCTCCCTCCCACTCCTTCTCCAGTCCTAAGAGAGGGCAGGGTACCCTGCCCTGTGGGAAGTCCAAGGCCCTCCCCCCTCCATCCCGGCCTAGGAAGGTGTGCATCCAAACAGACTAGGATCCCAAAAAGCCAGTATATGCAGTAGAATCAAATCCCAGTGCCATTATCATTGGCTTCTCAGTCAGACCCCATTGTCAGCCATATTCAGAGAGTCCTGTTTGATCATATGCTCGTTCAGTTCCAGTCCAGATGGCCTTGGTGAGCTCCCATTAGATCAGGCACACCGTCTCAGTGGGTGGATGAACTTCTCATAGTCCTGACTTCCTTGTTCATCTTCTCCCTCTTTCTGCTCTTCAACTGGACCTTGGAAGCTCAGTCTAGTGCTCCAATGTGGGTCTCTGTATCTATCTCCATCCATCGCCATATGAAGGTTCTATGGTGATACTCAAGACTTTCATCAGTGTGGGTATTGGATAAGGCTAGTTTAAGCACCCTCTCCTCTATTGCCCAAGGACCTAGCTGGGGACATCCCCTGGAACACCTGGGAATGCCTCTAGAGCCAAGTCTCTTGCCAACCCTAAAATAGCTCTCTTAATTAAGATATCTTCTTCCCTGCTCCTATATCTACCCTTCCTCCATCTCAACCATCCCACTACCCCACACTCTCCTCAGTCCTCCCCTTCTCCCTTCTCTCTCCCCATCTATCCTTCCCCCCACTCCACCCCATCCCACTGGCACCACCATGCTCCCAACTTTTGCCCAGTGATCTTGTCTGCTTCTAGTTTCCAGAAGGATCTATATATGTTTTCCCTTGGGTTCACCTTATTTAGCTTATCTAGGATCACCAACTATAGGCTCAATGTCCTTTGTTTATGGCTAGAATCCACTAATGAGTGAGTACATACCATATTTATCTTTTCAGATCTGGGTTAACTCATTCAGTGTTTTCTAATTCCATCCATTTCATGCAAAATTCAAAATGTCATTGATTTTACCGCTGAGTAGAACTCTAATGTGTATATGTGCCACACTTTCTTTATCCATTCTTCCATTGAGGGGCACCTAGGTTGTTTCCAGGTTATGGCTATTACAAATAGTGCTGCTATGAACATAGTAGAACAAATGCTTTTGTAGTATGATTGGGCATCTCTTGGGTATATTCCTAAGAGTGGAATTGCTGGATCCTGAGGTAGGTTGACTCCTAATTTCCTAAGAAACCACCACACTGATCTCCAAAGTGTTTGCACGAGTTTTCATTCCCACCAGCAATGGATGAGTGTTCCCCTTACTCCACATTCTCTCCAGCATAGATTATCATTGGTGTTTTTGATTTTAGCCATTCTGACAGGTGTAAGATGGTATCTCAAAGTTGTTTTGATTTGCATTTCCCTGATTGCTAAGGAAGTTGAACATGGCCTTAAGTACCTTTTGTCCATTCAAACTTCTTCTGTTGAGAATTCTCTGTTCAGTTAAGTACCCCATTTTTAATTGAGTTATTCAGAATTTTAATGTCTAGTTTCTTGAGTTCTTTATATATTTGGAGATCAGGCCTTTGTCTGATGTGGGGCTGGTGAAGATCTTCTCCCATTCAGTACGTTGCCTTTTTGTCTTAATTACAGTGTCCTTTGCTTTACAGAAGCTTCTCAGTTTCAGGAGGTCCCATTTATTCATTGTTGCTCTTATTGTCTGTGCTACTAGGGTTATACGTAGGAAGTGGTCTCCTGTGCCCATGTGTTGCAAACTACTTTGCACTTTCTCTTCTATCAGGTTCAGTGTGGACAGATTTATATTGAGGTCTTTAATCCATTTGGACTTGAGTTTTTTGCATGGTGATAGGCATGGATCTATTCTCATTCTTCTACAGGTTGACATCCAGTTATGCCAGCACCACTTGTTAAAGATGCTTTTTTCTTCCATTATATAATTTTAGCTCCTTTGTCGAAAATCAGGTGTTCATAGGTTTGTGGATTAATATCATGGTCTTCAATTTGGTTCCATTGGTCAACGTCTCTGTTTTTATGCCAATATCAAGCTGTTTTCACTACTGTAGCTCTGTAATTGAGTTTGAAGTCAGGGATGGTAATACCTCTGGCAGTACTTCTATTGTATAGGATTGTTTTGGCTATCCTGGGTTTTTGTTTTTCCATATAAAGTTGTTTATTGTTCTCTCAAGGTCTGTGAAGAATTTTGTTGGGATTTTGATGGGAATTGTATTGATTCTATAGATTGCCTTTGGTAGAATTGCCATTTTTACTATGTTGATCCTACCAATCCAAGAACATGGGAGATCCTTCCATTTTCTGGTATCCTCTTCGGTTTCTTTCTTCAAAGACTTAAAGTTCTTGTCGAATAGATCTTTCACTTCCCTGGTTAGTGTTACCCCAAGGTACTTTATGCTATTTGTGGCTATCATGAAAGGTGATGTTTCTCTGATTTCCCTATCTGCTTCTTTATCCTTTGTGTATAGGAGGGATACTGATTTTTTTGAGTTGATCTTGTATCCTGCCACATCACTGAAGGTATTTACCAGCTGTAGGAGATCTTTGGCAGAGTTTTTGGCCTCAGTTTTGTACACTATCATATAATCTGCAAATAATGAACGTTTGACTTCTTTTCCAATTCGAATCCCCTTGATCTCCTTATGTTGTCTTATAGCTATTGCTAGAACTTCAAGAACAATATTGAAGAGATATGGAGAGAGCAGACGACCTTGTCTTGTTCCTGATTTTAGTGGAAATGCTTTGGGTTTCTCTCCATTTAATTTGATGTTAGCTGTCGGCTTGCTGTATATTGCTTTTATTAAATTTAGATATGATCCTTGTATCCCTACTCTCTCCAAGACCTTTATCATAAAGGAGTGTTTTTCAGCATCTAATGAAATGATCATATAGTTTTTTCCTTTCAGTTTATTTATATGATGGATTACATTGTTTGATTGATTTTCGTATGTTGAACCAGCCCTGCATCTCTGGGATGAAGCCTAATTGATCATAATGGATAATTTTTTTGATGTGTTCTTGGATTTGGTTTGCCAGTAATTTACTGAGAATTTTTGCATCAATGTTCATGAGTGAGATTGGTCTGTAATTCTCTTTCTTGGTTGAGTCTTTGTGTGGTTTTATCAGGGTAACTGTAGCTTCATAAAAAAGAGTTTGGCAATGACTCTTCTGTTTCTATTATGTGAAACACATTAAGGAATATAGGTATTAGCTCTTCTTGGAAGTTCTGGTAGAATTCAGCATTAAAAGCATCTGGTCCTGGGCTTTTTTTGGTTGGGAGGTTTTTGATGACAGCTTCTAATTCCTTACAAATCACCTGATCTTGATTTAATTTTGGTATATGGTACTTATCTAACAAAATGTCCATTTATTTTACATTTTCCAATTTTTGTGGCATACAGGCTTTTGCAGTAAGACCTAATGATTTTCTGAATTTTCTCTGTATCTGTGGTTATGTCCCCCTTTTCATTTCTGATCTTGTTATTTTGCGTGTTCACTCTCTGCCTTTTGATTAGTTTGGATAGGGGTTTTGTCGATCTTGTTGATTTTCTCAAAGAACCAGCTCTTTGTTTCATTGATTCTTTGGATTGTTTTCTGTGTCTCTATTTTGTTGATTTCAGCCCTCAGTTTGATTTTTTCCAGCCTTCTGCTCCTCCTGGGAGAGTCTGCTTCTTCTTTTTTTTTTCTAGAGCTTTCGCGTATGCTGTTAAGTCTCTAATGTGAGCTTTCTCCATTTTCTTTATGTGGGCACTTATTGCTATGAACTTTCCTCTTAACACTGCTTTCATAGTATCCCATAAGTTTGGGTATACTGTGTTTTTATTTTCGTTGAATTCAAGGGAGACTTTAATTTCTTTCTGTATTTCTTCCTTGACCCAGGGGTGGTTCAGTAGTTGACTGTTCAGTTTCTATGAGTTTGTAGGCTTTCTGGGGGTAGAATTTTTGTTGAATTCTAACTTTATTCCATGGTGATCCAATAGTACATAGGTGGTTACTACAAATTTTTTGTATCTGTGGATGTTTGCTTTGTTACCAATTATGTGATCAATTTTCGAGAAGGTTCCATGAGATGCTGAGAAGAAGGTATATTCTTTCCTGTTTGGGTGGAATGTTCTATAGATGTCTGTTAAGTCCATTTGATTCATGACATCTGTTAGTTCTCTTATTTTTCTGTTAAGTTTCTGTCTGGTTGACCTGTCCATTGGTGAGAGAGGAGTGTTGAAATCTCCTACTATTAGTGTGTGGGGTTTGATGTGAGCTTTGAGTTCTAGTAATGTTTTTTTTTACATATGTGGGTGCTTTTATATTAGGGACATAGATATTCAGGATTGAGATTTCAACCTGATGAATTGTTCCTGTTATGAGTATAAAGTGTCCATCTCCATCTCTTCTGATTGACTTTAGTTTGAAATCATTTTTGTTAGATATTAAGATAGCCCCACCTACTTTTTTCTTAGGTCCATTTGATTGGAAATCATTTTCCAACCCTTTACTCTGAGATAGCATCTGTCTTTGAGGTTAAGGTGTGTTTCTTTTAAGCAACAGAATGTTGGATCCTGTTTTTCTTAACCTGTGCCTTTTTATTGGTGAATTGAGTCCATTGATATTAAGTGATATTAATGACCAGTGGCTGTTAACTCCCGTTATTTTTTTGGGGGGGTGGGGCGGTAGTGTTTGTGTGTTTCCCTTCTTTGAGTTGTGCTGGTGGAGAGTTGTCAGATGTCTGTGTTATTATGGGTGCTGTTGGCTTCCTTGGGTTGTGTTTTCCATCCAGTACTTTTTGTAAAGCTGGGTTTGTGGCTACTTATTGTTTAAATCTGTTTCTGTCCTGGAATATCTTCTGTTCTCCATCGATGGTGAACGCAAGCTTTGCTGGGTATAGTAGCCTGGGCTTGCATCCATGGTCTCTTAGTCACTGTAGCACATCTATCCAAGTTCTTCTGGCTTTCATGGTTTCCATTGAGAAGTCAGGTGTAATTCTGATAGGTTTACCTTTATATGTTACTTGACCTTTTTCCTTTGCAGCTCTTAATATTCTTTCTTTATTCTGTATGTTTTGTGTTTTGATTATTATATGGCGAGGGGATTTTTTTTTGATCCAGTCTATTTGGTGTTCTGTATGCGTCTTGTACCTTCATAGGGATATCCTTCTTTAGGTTGGGAAAGTTTTCTTCTATAACTTTGTTGAATATATTTTCTGAGCCTTTGAGCTGGAATTCTTCTCCTTCTTCTACCCCTATTATTCTTAGGTTTGGCCTTTTCATGGTGTCCCAGATTTACTGGATGTTTTGTATTAAGTATTTGGTGGATTTGCTGTTTTCTTTGATCAATGAGTTTATTTCCTCTATAGTATCTTCAGCGTCTGAGATTCTTTCTTCTATCTCCTGTATTCTGTTGGTTATACTTGTCTCTGTAGTTTCTGTTCATTTACCCAGATTTTCCATATCCAGCCATCCCTCAGTTTGTGTTTTCTTCATTGCCTCCATTGAACTGTTTTCATTACCTGTTTGATTGCTTTTCTTGGTTTTCTTGGTTATATTTGAGAGGTTTATTCATTTCTTCTAACTTTTTGTTTGTCTGCTCATCCATTTCTTTAAAGGAGTTTTTCACATCCTGTTTAAGGGCCTCTATTATTTTCATAATGCTATGTTTAAAGTTGATTTCTTCTACTTCTTCTGGAATAGGGTGTTCAAGTATTCCTGTTGTGTGTTCACTGGATTCTGGTGTTGTCATGTTGCTGTTCAGGTTGTTGGAAGAATTCTTGAATTGGTGCCTTTCCATCTCTTTCTTCAAATGCGGCCAGAGGAGTCTTGGCGTCTTGGTCCAATCTTTGCTGTGACTGATTGTGTACTTGGAGGATTTTCTTGGTCTTGCCTCTCTTAGGACCTCTCAGCACTGGAGCTGGCTGTGCTGGTGGATCTAAAGACCCGGCAGTTGGAAAGGAGTGCCCCTCTGGATGGATCTCATCAGTGCAGGAGCAGGAACTCTTCCTGGGCCAAGGCTTGGGGGAGGCAGGGTCGTGTGGAACAAAGAAGCCCCTGCAGCAGGAGCTGGAGGGGCCCTGCACTTGGTTTCCGGGCTAGCCACGGGGGGTACACACTCACCCCTCTGGATGGATCCCCTGTGCAGGAGCAGGAAGTCTTCCAGGGCCTAGGACCCTGCAGACAATAGGGCAGGCTTGGGGGAAGCAGGGTCGTGTGGAACAGAGAAACCCCTGCAGCAGGAGCTGGAGGAGCCTTGCACTTGGCTCCCAAACTGCCTGACTGGGCAGGCACACACCCAACCGTCTGGATGGATCCCCCCAGTACAGGAGCAGGGCCATGCAGAACAAAGAAGCCGCAGGAGCAGGAGCTGGAGGGGCCCTGCACTGGGCTCCTGGACCGTCCGGCTGGGCGGGCACACACTCACCCCTCTGGATTATCCAATGTTTTCCATCTGTGGTGATTGAAAGTTTTGCTGGGTATAGCAGTTGAAGCTCACTTCTGTGGTCTACTAGAATCTGTAGCAATCTTCTGTTCATGTCATTCTTGGTTTTAGACCCCCCCAGTGAGAAGTCAGGTGTAATTTTAATAAGTTTACCTTTATATATTAGTTGTTCTTTTCCCCTTGCAGCTTTTTATTATTGTTTCTTTCTTCGGTATGTTTACTGTTTTGTTTATTATGTAGCAAGGGGATTTTCTTTTCTGGCACACTCTATTTGGTGTTCTGTATGCTTCTTGTAACTTGATAGGCATATTTTTGAAGTTAGGTTATTTTCTTCTATCATTTTGCTGAATACATTTTCTGGTAATTTCATCTGGGTTTCTTCTCCTTCCTCTATACCTATTATTTTTAGGTATGGCAGTGTCTTTTCATAGTGTACCAGATTTCCTGGATGTTTTACATTTTTGACATATGTTTCTTTTTCTTTTATCATATCTTCAATGCCTGAGCTTTTCTCTTCCACCTCTTGTATTTTGTTGATAAAGATTTCCCCTGTAGTTCCTATTTGAGTCTTTAATTGTTTTGTTTCCAGAATTCCCTCAGTTTGTGTGTTTTTTTTAAAAATTAACTTCATTTCCAATTTCATGCCTTGAACAGTTTTATTTATTACTGTACAATGTGTTTTCCTGCATTTCTTTACAGTATTTATTCATTTACAATTTATGGACTTATATCATATGCATAAAGGGTGTTTAAAGTCCTTTTCTTTTGTATCAGCTATGTTGGAATATTCAGGGACTACTGTGGTAGAATAGGTAGTGTCTAGTGGGGGCCTATTGCCCTGGTTGTTACTGATTGTGTTATTTTTACTAGAGCCTCAGCATCTGAGTTCAGGATAATTATAGGTCTAGGTGCTTATTTCTGAATTTGTCTTTGTTGGGTGAGTGTTTTTTTTCCCTCAGTTTTTGTTTCTGCTCTGGATTTTCAGAGAGTGTAATGGCTGTGTGTTGCCTGTTTGCCTGTCTTGTTCACATAGTGTGTTCACAGGAAAATCCTACTGGTATTGTTTCAGAGAGTGTGTTGGCTGCGTGCTGCCTGTTTCCCTGTCTTGTCCATATAGTGTGTTCACAGGAAAAATCCTACTGGTGTTGAATCAAGGCTGGAATACTGGGATGAGTTGGGGGAAGGAAAATTGAAGAAGCAGGTCTTTGTGTTCTGTTGAGGATGGGGTCATAGAAAAATGAATACCACAGAAGGTTTCCAGTTATAGAGTTGGATATGAGACTCAGAGAATTTGATCACAGGAGCAGTAGGAGAGGTGTGAGTCTGCCTTCAGCCTACTTGTTGCCCTTGGAGGAGTAGCTGTTCCTTTAGCAGGGATTCCTGATGGAGTTAGGGTCTGGGACAAAGCAATAAGCACGGAAGGGCAGGTTGAGAAGGGATCCATGGGAGATGTGGGCATGGGTAAGGGAAGGCTGCAGATGGTTTTCTTTTTCAGAATTAAAGACAACACTGGAGAATCGGGACTGGAGGAACAAAGAGAGTGAAGAAGTTCTGCAGGTAGCAAACCTGGTTTTCTCGCAAGTGTGGCCTATGGTTTAACAGGGAATAACTTCCGGAGTTGGGGGCTGGGATACTGCTGTGAGTGGGGAAGAGTGGTGGAAGGGGAGGAGCTGTAGAACCCACATGAGATGTAGGCAGAAGGGAGGCTGGAGCTGGTGTTCTGCTGAGTGCTACTGATAAGAGTGGGAATGGGTCTGGAGAAACAGAGAGTATTGCTGTTGTTTCTATACAGAAAAGTAATAAAATAAATTATATTTGTATATAGCATTGCAATTAGGCTTTCTTTAAATGCTAACAGCATATTTGCTTAAACTTTCACTTTTACTTTAAATTTTCATACAACATTTATTCCTCTCTACCAAAAACATTAAGAGAAGGGTAGACAAAAGCTAAGAAGTATTAAAGGTACTTTCTTTCTACCATTTTTCTTTGAAAGCAAAAAAATGCATATTTTATAAATGCTAATGTAAAACTGCATAGTTTTTCAGTAGAAAAAGATTAGTGATGAATTGATTTTCCTGGTTTAGAACTATCCAGGAAGTCATGGAGTTGGTCTGATCTAGCTGCCTCGAGAGGCATGTGGCTTAGGTTTTTTAGGTTAGAGTCTGTGACTCCTTAGGCACTCTGTGCCTTTTAGTTACTGAGACACTAAGGCACTCCCTCTGACTGTGGAGCATTTAGGGAACATGTGTATCTCTGTGTTCCTTAGAAGTCAGCGAAGCATACAGAAGCTTGATTGGATAATTGGCCTTAGACATTAATCTTGTATGCCCTACAAAGCTTGAAAATGTCATTGTATCTTGGCAACTACTATTGTATTCTTTCTGGCATCCACCATTTTAGTCTGTTTCTCATAAGGTATAATAAGTCTGATTGCTTATGATAAATTTGTCTGAGTTCCAACTTTGCTAAGAACCCCTCCAACCTGGGCCTGGTTTTCCTCACCACTGACCATATCAGAAAACCTTTGATCAGTAAGTGTTGATGCTTACAAATGACACCTCAGACAGGGATCTGAAATACTAAAATTTAAGAAAAATAATAAAGTAAGGTGATGAATTCTTGGTTGTGATACATGCACAACTATAGTAAAGTAGGAGATTAATTCATTGGAGGTAAAAATGGGATGGGTAGGGTTGAAGGAGTGATGTTTGCTTACAGATGGTCTGAAAACTTCATTGCTGTCAGAAGGAATTAAAGCACCATCAGTTGATTAAATTTCTAGAGTTCATTAGCAAACTTGAGTCTTCTTTCCCTGAAAAGGGGTCATTGAATCCCAGAACTTGGTCCTGGTTAGGAAGAGCAATTCAGGAAGAATTAGATGCAAGGGGACCAGACAAAATTTCTAGTGATGCTTTTCAGCTTTGGAAAGAAATAAAAATAATAATGGATAAAATTGACACAGTTAAAACTAAAATTTAATTGAAATTAAAAGTGAAAATGATCAGGAAAAAGCACGACTAACACTGGGAATAGAAGAAATCCTAGAACCTGAAGATATATTGTTTAGTGTCTCTCTCTGTCATGAAGATGATTATTTTCCTCCTTGTGCTGACTTGCCCCTCCACCTCTTGCTCCATTTCCCTCCATTTCTAACCCCTCTCCATCAACTGCAATTCCTGATAACAGGGAGACATTTTTTTCTGCTGATTTGTTTCTTCTCTTACTGGGGTTACTAAGGAGATTTCTTCACTCCCCTCATAAGAGAACTAACTCCATTTAAGTCATGGTATAGTTCTATGATGCCAAGAGTCTCTTTACTGAGTCTGGGAAATCGGAAAAGACATAGAAAGAATTTCTTTTTTCCCACTGAGTGAAGCTCCTAATCCTGGTAACTCAAGACAGCAACTTAGAAATTATATACCTATTTCATCTAAGACTCTTAAGGATCTTAAGCAGGCTAGTGTTCAATATGGGTCAATTGCTTCTTTTACATGATTCCCTTAATTCCATCTCTGGAGATGCTTTTGTTTCCTCTGATTGGAACATCTTAACAAAAGCTTGTCTTACTGGCAATGAATAGTTACTGTGGAGGACTGATTATTTAGAAAAAAAATCAGGAACCAAGCCAACAGAAATCAGAAAAATAATGTGCCTATAACTTTTGAAATGTTAGCAGGGGAAGGCATGCATAGTTATGCTTAATGACATATTGCATATGCCCCTGAGGCTTATGGCATAAATTTCCAGATTCTGGAAGAAAGATGGAGGAACTTTCTAAAATTAGTCAGGGGCCTGATGAGCCATATCAAGACTTTGTTCCTTGTCTTTTGAAAGTAGTCAGTCACCTGATGGTTGATGGAGAGGCAAAGGAGATTATTGTCAAATAACTGACATATGGGAATGCTAATGCTACACGCCATAGATCCCATTCAAAAGAAAAGAGATATCAATGACTACACCCACCTCTATGTTGATCTTGGATCTTCGGGTATACTCAAGAGTTATCTCTGGCTATGAGGTCAATGGTGCCTCAGTTATTGGCAGGCATCAAACAATGAAGAGGTCAGGAAAATGGTATCTGCTTCAGGATCTGAATTGAGTAAATACCCCCACGGAATTAATGGGACCTTTACAATGTGGCTTCCAACATCTGTTATTATTCCTAAGAAGTGGCCTATTATAGTGCTGGATTTAAAGGACTGTTTCCATACTAAACCTTTTCATCTTAAAGATTATAAAATATGTGCCTTCAGTGTACATTCTTGTAACTTATCTGAACCCATGAAAATATATCATTGGAATATTTTGCCTCAAAGAATGACAAATAACCCAACTTGAATCAAAAATTTCTTGCTAATGCTTTAAATCCTCTTGTTTTATTATACATTATTTGGATGATATTCTGCTTTCTCCTGGAAATTATAGAATTCTGGAAGATCTATTCACTGAAGTAATTGGATTAACCCTTTCAGAATTGGTACAGCTCTTGAGAAAATTCAATATATTACTCCAATCTTATATTTAGGAAAGTTGACAGAGTCTTCAACAGTTGTTCCTCAAAGGGTAGAAGTTAGGAAGAACACTTTAAAAACTAAATGATTTTCAAAAACCACTAGGGGATTTGAATTGGGTTAGGCCTATGTTAAAAATTCCCACACAAATGCAATCTTTAGATTATGTCCTTAAGGGAAATCCTGATCCTTCTCCTAGAGAAGGGACTGAGCTTGCACGTATAGCATTATATTAGGTTGAAAATAAGCTTAGAAATGCTAAGCTTCAGCTTATCTCAAATCCCTGTGCTGTTCCTGCATTGTCAGTTATCCCTTCTTCCAACATCCCACAGAATTGCTCGGGATGAGGAGCCAATAGAACAGATATATCTCTCTATCAGTTCAAAAAGGTTATCATTCCATGTTGTCTTATGGTTGCTGATTAGTAACTATATTTTGTGAAGTCTTGCACAAAGTAAATATTTGGACAAGAGCCAACAAAGATTTGTATTCCTAATCATAAAAAAGTTGAAATAATTGCTAAATACTTTGGATGAGTTAGCAATGGCTTTTGTTGTGTACTGATTTCCAATTAATAATCATTTTCCTCCCAGCAAACTTACTGGGTTTTTTTTTCATCAAAACATGCTATTTTCTTTCTAAAAGTACCAACCTTCAGCTGATACCGTCTGCACAAATAGCATTTATAGATGCCACAAAGGATGGTAGGAATGCCTGGTTTCTAGTAATACTGCACTGTTTTTTACTCACCCAGTTGCTTCTGTACAACAGATGGGAATACGCCCAATTACAACACCTTACAATGTTACCTTTAACCTTTAAACTTACGTTCTAACTCACAATATGCAGTGCTGGCAGGTCAGCCTCTAGAAACCATGTGGGTCACTTAATCAGGCTCCTCAGTTCATGATTTATTACAATTCAATAAGAGTTGCAGACATGGGAAAATCCAGTTAATTTTGGCCCCATTAGGTCACATTAAAATCTTCCAGAGCCTTTGTCTGAGTGAATTGCAAGGGCAGATTCCGTTTTAGCACTGTCTCTTTTACTAGGAATTAACAACCTAAAAAAAAAAAAAAAAAAAAAAAGAAGAAGAGAAAGTGGGAAGTAGCCTGCAGCACGTGGGCACTGGTGACCAATTCTTATGTAAAACCCCAAGGGCACAGACAATAAGAGCAACAATGAACAAATGGGACCTCCTGAAACTGAGAAGTTTCTGTAAAGCAAAAGACACAGTCATTAAGACAAAAAGGCAACCTACTGAATGGGAGAAGATCTTCACTGACCCCACATCAGACAAAGGTCTGATCTCCAAAATATACAAAGATCTCAAGAAACTAGACATTAAAATTCTAAATACCCCAATTAAAAAATGGGGTAAGGATCTGAATAGAGAATTCTCAACAGAGGATG
>PVIU01001528.1:127774-156485 GCA_004026605.1 Ondatra zibethicus | reverse complement strand
AATGTTCAACTTCCTTAGCAATCAGGGAAATGCAGATCAGAATCTCATGAATGCTTTTATCAAAATGCTTCAGCATTGGAAACTATTTTTCACTAACTAAAAAGAAGGCTTGCTTGATAGTTAAGAAATGCCCTTCATGCATAAAAATTAGTATAATGCCTCTTCCATCTTATACTGTAATTCCCTGAGGATTATTGCCAAATCATATTTGACTCATTGATGTTACTTATGTGCCTAGTTTGAGGAAGCTAAAATATGTTCATGTCATTGTGGACACCTATTCATTGCTCATTTTCACTGTTTCCCTATCAGGAGAAAGAGTTAAAAATATTATCAACTTTTTACTCAGTGCTTTTGATATTTTGGGCCCCTGTAAAATATTAAAAACTAATAATGGCTTGGAATACACTACAAAGCCTTTTCAGGAAATTTGCCATCAGTATGCTATAACCCACATCACAGGTATTCCATATATCCCCCCAAGGGTCAATTTTTTTGTGGAAAGAGGTAATAGACAACTTAAATATTATTTAAAAATAAAGGAAGGGGAAAGGGCAGTATGGCTACACCTTATAATATTTTATCTTCAATTTTATATTCTCTAGTCTGGTCACAGTCCTTTGGGGAGATCTTATGCCAGGTCAATAGTATGACCTGAATTCAGTAGTTTTCTAGAGCCAAGACTACATTTGTGTTTTTCATCAGGGTGGTTAAAAAGTCAGTGTGTATGTCAGAAAGATTGACTCAACCTGTAGAAGATGGACAAAGATGCTCTAAAGTGTCTGCAGAAGCTACACATGAAGAAGACAAGAGAATGTACCAATGAAGTCGTTGTACCAAGAACAGAATCCCTCTACCAACAATGATGTCGATGAAGAAACTCATGACTGAGGGAAAAGAACTAGAGAAGTCTCAGGGAAAGGATGTTTTCAGAGTTGCTGCCTCTTGCTGTCTTTTCTGAATGCATCTGCTACTGTTGAGACATATTGGGCATATGTAACTGAGAAGAGAATAGCATCCCTGTTTGTGCTAATGATTCTCAGTTTAATTGCAGTTGGATTCATAATCATCTTCCAGAAGTATGGCTGCATGATATTTTGAGTATTGATGTTTCAGGTCTCACACGATAGAAATATTAACTATTCAGCATGCAAAGTTAAGTGAATTAGCCTCCTCCATTGCTGTGTAAAACTTAGCATAGATTTTTGGTTATTTTTTCTGTCTGTAATTGGATTTCTAAGTTATGGTCATTTTCATGGGAATTTTGTTACTGGTTATACTTGGAAGCATAATAGCCTTAAGAATAATTTGTTGCTTCATGTCTGCTTTAAAGATTGATTTCCATACCCTGAAGTTAAAAAATAAAAAAGGGGAAAGGCATGGAGTCATGGAGTTTGCCTGGTCTAGGTACCTTGAGAGACTTGTGTCATGGACTTTTCAAGTGAAAGTCACTGCTTCTGGGGCACTGTGTACCTTTAATTCCTGAGAAACTGAAGTACTGCCTTGGGTAGTGAACCATTCAGCATACCTGTGTATTCTGCATTCCTTAGAAGTCAGTGAAGCATAGAGAGGCTTGGCTGGAAAATTGGTCTTAGACTTTAATCTTGGGTACCCTGTACAGTTTGCAAACATCATTATATCCTGGCAATAACCATTATGTTCTATTTCTGATCTGGGTACAAAAAGTCTGATTGCTTGCAATAAATTTGTCTCAGCCTGTCTTGCTGAGACTTCTCCAATCTGGACCTGGTTTTCTTTTCTTTTTTTTTTATTGTTTTTATTTAGCTATACATTTTTCTCTGCTCCCCTTCCTTCTTCCCATCTCCCCTTCCACTCTCTCCCATGTCCCCCATGCTCCCAATTTACTCAGAAGATCTTGTCTTTTTCACACTTACAATCCATGTATGTCTTTCTTAGAGCTGGACCTGGTTTTCATTCCCCAGCTACTGGCCAATCATATTAAGAGGCCTTGATTCATTAAGCAAATGCTGGTATATACAAAACTATAAGTCTAGGTTTTAATCTGGATTAAGCACTGTTAATATCTCATTTTAAAATCAGAATAAAAAACATAGCATTTCAAGGAACTTTTGAGTGCATGTAACAAAACAAGAAAGAAAGTTGCAGATATTCCAGACAATATTCTGCCCATTAATACTCTAACTTGCCTGTCTCCCCATCCATCTATCTTATCTACATGTCCTTTCTATCTGATTATCACCTATCTATCTGTCTATCTATCTATCTATCTATCTATCTATCTATCTATCTATCTATCTATCTATCTACCTACCTACCTACCTACCTACCTATTTTCCCATCTCTGCCCAAACATATTAAATTATAAGGTGTTTTTGGCCTCTAGCATTTTAATGTAGGGTGGAACTAAATGACCTAACTACAAGGTGAGTATGCTATAAAGTTTCATTTTACAAAATTTAGAATCAGCATAGAAGTTCTACTCTAAGAATGTCTATGAGAGCTTTTCTAGAACGGTCTAAGTGAGGAGACAAGATCTATTCCAAATGTGGGCAACATCATCCCTTGGACTGGGGTCCTAAGCAGAACAAAATTGTGTAATTTTGTTGGGAGAGTGAGCTTGGCAACAGAAAGGAATTTCTTTTGCTCTTAATGCTAATGCCATTTAACCAGGTGCCTCATACTCTTGCCTCCATGACTGAAAGGCAAAGGTAATGTACTTTATCTTCAAGATGTGAATCAAAATAAACCCTTCCTGCTTTAAGTTGCTGTTGTTAGGTGTTTTGTCATAGCAACAAGAAAACAAAAGGCTTTATAGTTGGTTTCAACAAAGCTGGTCTTTTGCTAATTCTGTCAAGACTGGTATGTGGAAAGTGTATTCATTTTGGAGTAAATTTTATGGAGGACACACTTTTTTTTCTTTCTTTTTCTTTTTCCCTTCCAACATAGTATCTTTATTAATTATTTGGGAATTTTGTACAATGCATGCCAATCACACTCACTTCCCATTCCTCCCAAGTACACTCTCTCACCCTTGTGCCATACCCCCAACAAACACCAAGTCCAATCTGTGCTGCCATTATACTCAGTGGGGCATGGTAAAACTCCCAGTGGATAGCCACTTAAAGATAACTGAGTTCTTCCCCACTTCCACACTGCCAGAAACCATCAACTGTTGAGAACCTACACTTCAGCATCTTTATCACAGTTTTAGAGGACTCTCTTCAGTAGCTTCCTGTTGGACTGTTGCTTTTTGCAGAGGGGAAGTGGTGTTGTCACAGAAGCCTATGATGTCTCTCATTCTCATATATGGTTGTGAGGTCATCGATACCACTGCAAAAGAAGTTTCCTTGTCTATAAATACTTCCATATGATTTTTTTTAATCATTCAGAAGTGCTAGATTAAGAAACATTCAGTCTTTGTCAATCCATACGGTTCTCACAAGTTCTCCTATCATGTTTGAGTACCTCAGGGCCCAAGCTGTTTGTGGAGAGTGCAAGAAACCCTGGAGTGAGCACAATGGGTCCAGTGCAGCATCAGTGGAATTAGAGGGAAAATTATGTTCTACTCATTATACCACATCCCTTAAATATCTGTGGTTGTCATCATTTTTGTTTTTTAATGAAATTTACCCAATGTCAAATATTTATTCTCCAAATTTTAAATTGATTTTCCTGGGAGTGATTTTTTTTTACAGAGCATTTAGAATGGAAATATGTAGCTGCACACTTCAAAGAGAAAGAACATTGGCACATTGGAAAGCAGCTGAATGCCCTGGATCCTCCTCAGTATTCCTTTCTGTCCCACTGTAGTCATAGAAATAGCAATTTACTTCAGAATCATCTTTTGATGTGGGATTCCCCTCTGTATGCTGTGAATATGATTAGCTAATTAAAAAGAAAAACTGACTTGGCCTAATAAGGTAAAACAGAGTTAGGCAGGGAAAACTAAACTGAATGTTGGGAGAAAGAAGGCAGAATCAGAGAGACACCATGTAGCCCTGCCAGAGACAGTCACCAGAACTTTAGCTGGTAAGCCACAGCCTTGTGTCATTACACAGATTAATAAAAATGGGTTAAACTAAGATGTAAGAGTTAGCCAATAAGAAATTAGAGCTAATGGGCCAACCAATGTTTTAAATAATATAGTTTCTGTGTGCTTATTTTGGTTCTGGGTGGCTGGGACAAACAAGAGGCCAACAATCTCTTTTTTTAAATTTTTTAAAAAATGTATTCTTCCATAATTATAAATAATGAATTTGTTTTAAAATGTATTCTTCCATAATTATAAATAATGAATTTTGCTGAAACGTGATTGCATATCATGAATTTTGATCACATACCCCTGTTAGTCTTTCTTATCTCATTCATATTCCCACTGAACCCCTTCTGTCCATAAAATACTTCTGCTTTCACATCTTTTTTGGTGGCCCACTGCATCTAACTGTTTTTGGTTGTAGAATTGGGTGGGGTGTTATTTCTTTAAGAAAGGGCAACTCACCAGTGGCTACTACAGCGAGGAATATGACCACACCACCCTAGCATCCATTGATTACCAATAGTGTCTCAGGGAAGGTTGGTGCCTTGTGAGCCCCTCTTCAATCCAAGTTGGAACATTGATGGGTCCCAGTTTGTGTGGGTCTTGGTGTAGGTGACTATTAGTTTTTTATGTATATACTTATAATTGTCAGCCACGTTAGATGAAACTGACTGTATTCTACAACAATCCTTTTTCTTCTCTTGCATTCTTACATTCTTTTCACATGCTTTTCTAGAATATTCCCTGAGCCTTGTCAGAAGTGATAGATGTCTCAATTAGGGATGAGTACTCCATAGTCATTTATTTTCATCATTTTGACCTATTATAATATCTGCATTCACTGCTGCCTGTTGTAAATAGAATATTCTATGGCCACATTAAAACATAAATATTCAGATGGCAGCTGGACAACATGGTTGTTACCAAATTATCAATTATAGATTACTTTTAGGGCTTATGATACACACACCATGCCATAAATTTTGAGCAGATTTACACTACATGGCATGGATCCCCTTCTGTGTAAACAAATCCAATCAGAGAGTTTTGTTTACCCCATAATAGCTGTATCACTACTATACCAGTGGGCACATTTGATTGTAACATGGAGAGTCCACAGCTAGGAAAGATTTTTGGTGTCTTTTCTCTTTTAGAAGCCTGCATAGCACTTGCTATCACTGTGAAAGCTAGTTATCAGGGAAGAAGCTTCTAGCTCAATTCAAGTTTAATTTCCAAATCTCTGAAATAATGGTAACTTGATCATAGTGAATGATCTTTCTGTACCTGGTTTTCAAAAATTTTGTTGAGAAGTTTTACATCTCTACTCCTTAGGAAGATTGGTCTATCCTTCCTTTGTTGTTGTGCCTTTGTCTGGTTTGAGCATCAGGATAACACTGACTTTGTAAAAATAGTTTGACAGTGCTCCTTCTTTTCTTATCTGCGCACTAGTTTGAGAAGTACTGAAGTTTGTTCTCAGATGACAGATCTGTCCTTTTCCTATATCAATTATCACAGGACATTTCCTCTCTTTGGGAATTTGGAGTTTTATATCATCTTACAGAGAAACAAGTAAAAATCATTCCTTGTTTTCAATCCCAACTATTCCTAAGGAATCACTGTGTTTTCTGATGGCTATTTCCTTCTGTCATAGTATTTTCTTGGGTTTGCAGATCCAGGATCTGTAACTGTTTATAGAGGCCACTACCTACATAAAGATATAAGAGAAGTCCTCTACACTTACTATGACGATCCAAATCTCTTTGATAGAAATTTCTCTGTCAACTATTTTTTCTTATCATCAGTTAATTAAAGTCCATATTATATTATTATTTTTATGAAATATGATTCATTATTTATATGTTACTTATTGAACTTTTATTTACCTTTTTCTTTCTTAGCTATGATTATTGGTACTAACTTTCTTTTTCTAGGCAATGTCAGGCATTGACTCATTCATGGAGTGGACCTCAAGTTAAATCAGACATTGGTTGTCTACTCCCACAAGTTCTTCATTAACATTACCTCTTTCAGGGAGAAAAGATTTGTAGCTCAGTTGGTTGGTGTCAACATTTCTCTTCCACTATCCTGTACACTACCTTCTCCACCAAAGAAACCAAAATGTAGGCTCCAGGTCAACCTCTCAACCTCTCAAAGAGATGTGCAAAGGTTGTCCTTGGCAATGCAGAGCTTGAAGGGAGCAACCCTCTTCCTAGCCCGGGTTGTTTAGCAATCTACATGGGATCCCTTTGGCCAACAACTCAACCAAATGCAACCCAGTCTTACCACTGGAAGTCTTGGTTATCAACAAGAGATGACCCATTCAGACACCGTATTCTCCATTGCTAGGAGTCCTCACTACGATTGCCCTCATAGATTACAGGAAGTTTCCTTTGTACTGGGTTTCCAAATATCCCCTAATTCCAGCAATCTCTTTCCACACTCTCTCCTTCCATCTTACCACTACACCTGATCCCTCTTGCCACTGTCCCCACTCATCCCAAGTCCATCCATAAAATTTATTTTAATTCTGCTTCCCTTGGAGATCCATATGTCCTCCCCTAGACTTCTCCTCTTTACCTAACCTATCTGGGTCTACAAATTGTAGATTGGTTATCATTTACCTAAGGGATAATACCCCCTTAAAAGTGAATATATATCATATTTGTCTTTTTGAATCTGAGTTATCTCACTTAAGATGGTTTTATTTCAGTTTCATCCATTTGCCTGCAAAGTTCCTAGGTTATTTTTTAACAACTGACTCTATTTGTGTAAATATACTTCATTGTGTAAATATACCCCCATTTTCTTCATTATTTCTTCAATTGAGGGATATATAGATTGTTTCCAGTTTCTGGCTCTTATGAATAAAGCCACAATGAACATAGCTGAGCAAGTGTCTCTGTGGGAGGTTGGAGTGTCTTTGGGGTGACATAGCTCTGTCACTTCCCAATTTCCTGAAAAACCATCGTATTGATGCCCATAGTATCTATATAAGTTTGCACTCCAATCGGTAGTGGAGAAGCATTTCCTTTGTTCCATATCCTCACCAGCATGAGCTGTCACTTGTGTTATTGATCTTAACCATTCTGACAGGTGTGAGATGGAATCTCAGAGTAGTTTTTAATTTGTATTTCCCTGATGGTTAAGGATGTTGAACATTTCTTTAAGTGTTTCTCAGCTATTTGAGACTCCTATATTGGTAATTCTTTGTTTGGATCTCTACCCCATTTTAAAATGGATTATTTGGAGGTTTTTTGATATCTAGTTTCTTAAGGGCTTTATTTATTTTGAATATTGGTCCTCTGTTAAATATGGAGTTGGTAAAAAGTCTTTTCCCATTCTGTAGGCTGCTTCTTGGGGTCATTTTTTCTGGTTTTTGCTAAAGAAAATGCACGGGGCTGGAAAGATTTACATTGGCAACAGTACACACAAGTCTGCCATCATATAATCCCTGTTTTCCTATAGAGGAGATATTTCAGACAAGCTGATTCTTACATTCAATCAGGACTTTAGAAGCTGAGTATTTTACCAGGTCTTACCCATGAAATATTCACTGTAGCTATAGGATATCACTATATTATGTGATAATCAATCTAGACTTAAAGTTTGCTACTATTTAGCTAACCCTCTGTCTAAAAAACTTTATTTATCCAATGAAAATGGAATACTTTATACACTAAAAGATAAGTTATAAACCAAAGTATGTTATGTGAATATCTCAGAACTGTATACAATGAAGAAATCAATAAATACAATGACTCGAGCAATATAAATATCATATTTGGGAAAATCAAGTTAGGGTGAGCATTTGCAAGAATATAGAGTGAAATTAACAATTTTTGTTACATGAGTTCTAATTGGTCTCAGTAACAAAAAACTGAAGCCAGATATCAGGGGAAAAGCTGAAAGATCAGAGAGACAATGGAGCAAGCCACAGGCAACTCTTAACTTATTAACTCCTCAGCCAAAAAAGGACTGAGTTCCTGTTTCCTCTCACCTTGTATTCCTTTCTCTGCCCAGCCATATCACTTCCTGTCTATCTGTGCAGACCTCTATGGTTAACTAGTGGCTAGTTCAGACCTCTGATCCTTAGGCAAGCTTTATTTGTTAAAGCACAAACAAAATATCACCACATATTTTCTCTTTTAAAACAATTTTAAGATACAAATTTTGATACTTTTGAGGGAGATAAGACTGTTTTCATGAGTGTACTGATCTGTATCATTCCCAATCTACTGAAAACAAGGGTAAGGAAATGAATGTATTTAAAGGACTTTGGAAGGTGTACATATTGCTTCTACTCACATTTCTTAATGGACCCTAGCCTTATGACTACAACTAACTAATGATCACTGTAAAGGAAAGGATATAGATAAGGAAGAATAAGAAGAAAGGAAGTGGAGAAAAAAGAAAGAAAGGAAGGAAAGAAAGAAAGAAATGAAAGAAAGAAAGAAGGAAAGAAAGAAATAAAAGAAAGAAACAAAGAAAGAAAGAAAGGAAGGAAGGAAGAAAGAAAGAAAGAAAGAAAGAAAGAAAGAAAGGTGGTAGAACAATAAATAAATCATTTTTTTAGTAGTGAATCAATCTAGTGGGGAATTTGCTATGGAACCATAATAACTCTGAAAACATACTATTTAAAATAAAGGGAGAATACATACCACAAAAAGTGAACACCTCTTAAAATCTGAAGCAATTTTAGTTTTAAAGTGGCCTAAAATATAGCTCTCCTCTTATGTTATTTTTAAAGTCATTTTACTACCTCTGTGTCACAAGATGGAGTCTAATTTCCTTGTGTATGAGTTATTGGATCAATAGAACATGATAGAAGTGGTACTCAGTGGCCACTGGGATGAAGTCCTAAGAAGCTGTACAACTTTCAATTTCCTGGAATATGCATTCTTAGGATCCATTAACGGGAGCCAAGCCACCCTGCTGGGGAAGCTGACAAACAGAGAGAACACATGCTGGTTCTTCATTCAGCAGCCCACCTGTGCTCCCAGTGTGCAGCCCAGCATCAATGAGCAGTGTGCTTAGTGACCCCTTTCAACATGCATCCCAGTCTCCATCTAAGAACTGTGTGACAGTTTACAAAGCACACATTCCAGGCCACAATAGAGAGCCTTAAAAGATTCTTTTCTTTAAAATTCTTCGTAGGAAATCAGTTTGTTACACAACAACAAACATGGGGACTGGTGATAAATATTTACTTTGGAGGTCAAGTCATTCTATCTTAATTTCTCTCAGCGTTAGATAATGCTTACGTTTCTGGCAAAAGATACAGTTGTCCTTTATTATCATTTTCATATTTAAATTGGTTATTTAAATCTGTAATGGAGCAGAGCTATTTGGAGTCCTTGGCTAGAATATCTTTTCCTAATTAACTCTTCATTGTGTCATCATTGAACCCAAGTATCTCTTAATATTATCAATGATATTTTACCTTAATTGGAAAAAAGGATGTGAGAGTAGGTATTAGAACTGAGTTTTAGAGACATTAGACCACGAGCTGTGAATATATGAGGAGACAGAAAATGACTTTATGGTATCAAATGGAAGAGGAGCAAGCAACAATATAATACAAATTTCCCTATCTTGTAATTTTGTCCACAATCTTCACAATATTCAATGGTCACAATAAAACCAAAGTTTATATGGACATAATAAATATCAACAGGTTGTTTTGCTGTAGAGCATATAATTCTATGCTCCCATAATAATATATTTTATTCCTTTTGAATTATTTTAATTGTATCTATTTGGGTGCCTGTAGTTGGTCAATAACAAGTGAGATATTAAATGCGTAGGGTTTGTATGTGATCATTTCTATCTAAATGTATCAGTCCTAGGAGATGGTCATGCAATGAGCCTTAATTATTTGCTCATATGTATTTCCTTATCGTTGACAGATCTATCATCTTCTAGTATCTATTTGGATAAGAATTATCTTTAAATTAAATAAAAATAATTTTCCCATAATTTCTTTTAAAAAATTCATTGAAGATGATCATTCCTGAACTATACATAGATATTTAACAATCCATATTCTCCAATGATCCACACTAGTATAACTTTTACCTTTCAGTAATAGAATGACAATGATTTCCACATCATGAGGAAAATAACTTTAATCATTACATGGATGTGACTCTATAAATTTATTTCCTTGCATTTCTGAAAATAATTCCCTTCACCTCTTGAAATTTGGAAGGCCAGTGGTCTACTTTTTTATTCTTCCTTCTTATGTCCATTCTAGCTTCTTCCCTTGACATTCTGTAATTCATTAAAATGGGTCTCCCTGAGAATTCATTTGTTCCAAGAGAGAGTTAGTCATTAAAGAGAAAACAGCCAAGCAAACTAGCTGAGTTAGTAAAATGCTGAAAGACAGATGTCCTAAAATTAGCATTGTCATCAAGATTAAGATGTCATATTTTTGTAATGTGTTAAATCACAAAAGGAACAAGAGAAATAAACCGCATTTCTTTACCCATGCATACAATTTTCAACAAACCAAAGCCAGTAAAATGTATTTTAAAATAAAGCGTGTTAATATTGAAACTAATAGAAAAAGTCACTACTCTTTCTAGTAGAGATAACATTGCAAAGCTATTCTAGAATGACTGAACCTACAATCTGAATTTATGAAGCCTTTAGTATTATATTAATCTTTTTAACACCTGTAGAAGTAAATGTAATTGTGAGGAGGGTCCTCAGGGATGATTTGGGAGTTCCCTCTGTGTGCTGTGATTACCATTAATGAATAAAGAAAACTGCCTTGGCCTTTTGATAGGGCAGCCCTTAGGTAGGCGGAGTATATAGAAGGGAATGCTGTGAGAGAGAAGGCAGTGGAGCAGACGCCATGCTTCTCCAGCACAAGATGGACACTGGTTAGACTCATGCCGGTAAGCCACAACTCAAGTGGCGATACACATTAATGGAGATGGACTAAAATAATATGTGAGAGTTAGCCAATAAGGGGCTGGAGATAATGGGCCAGGCAGTATTTAAATGAATACAGTTTGCGTGTAATTATTTCGGGTACACACAGGGAGCTGGATGACACAAGGGGCCCTGAGCCGGGAACGCAGCCCGAACCCCTCATTACAACAAATGTTGACAATATAAATGTAACAGAGAACAATTTCATTTAAGAAGGTCATATGATAATTTGGCCTCTAAAAGTACCACAAGGATGCAGGCATCCGGAAGCTTATTGGGCTCTTTTCTTCTTTCTGTTCACACAACTGTGGCAATTCGACTGTCGTATGTCATATGTACATGCCAGGAAGTTGCCACAACTTATGGCAGGTAACGTGTAATGCTGAATGATCTGCCCCATCCTTGAAAAAACAAACAAAAACCAATTTTCTATATGGTCCATCCAGTAGCGCACTGTTGATGTTATTTTGGCAAGTCAGTCTACAAAACTAAAAAACCTTGGAGGCTAAATGTAAAAGTAGGCACATTGCAATCCTCTGCAATATAAGGACCCCCTTTGGTAATGAAGGGAAAAATAAATCAATGTTCTTTAGAAAAGTAACAACTCCCAGAGTGTAAGCCCTTCCTTGTACCTGGAAAATTAAAGATTTTCCAAGGCAAAAACTAAAGGTCTTTAATTATCCAAAGCCTTATGGAGGACTTTGTTAGGACAGAGCGACAGGGAAATCCTCTGGGTGGCAAAGTGATCAATCTTGAAAAGGGAGTTGGACAGGTCAATATATATAACACTGGCAAGCAGACTTTGATCTATGAGGGAATAAGCGACTCTAACTTCCTGTAGTGCTGTGCCAGCTGCCGTGGTGGGAAGCAAATGCATGCTTCAATAAGCTCCTTAGGTTGGAATTACTATACACAGCCAGAACAGTTACTTTTCATTACGGATGACAGCCATAGAGCATTGAGATGAGCCTCTAATCCACGGGGTGAATGTCCTCATAGAAGAAAAGATGGTCCTTGAAATTCTTTTTATTATTGTTAATGAAAAAGAAATTTGAATGGATCAGCAATCATTAGCTACTGTGGCCAGCTCGGTGCATCTGCTGGAGGCAATCATCTTTTAAAATGATAATTGTGTGTTGAAAGATATAGATGTATATCTTATTTACTTTCTCTGGTGGTGAAGGAATAAATCCCTGATACTCAGGCAGCTGAAGCAGAAGGATTACACTGTCAAGGTCAGACTGGGTAACTAAGTGAGTTAAAAACCAGTCTTGGAAATTTAGTGTGCCTTGTCTCAAAACAGACAATAAAGTAAAAGGGAGGGGCTAAGGGTATAACTCAATCCTCTGCAGTTCAATGCTTAGGAGGGGTGGCCCTGTAGTATGATGGCCCTGCTTTGTTGGGGTATCTGTCCTGCCCAGTTACCACAGCCGTTTAGCCTCAAATAAAATCACACAGAGATTCTATTTTAATGATAAACTGATTGGCCCATTAGCTCAGGCTTCTTATTAGCTCTTATAGATTATATTAATCCATTATTCTTATCTATGTTAGCCACATGGCTCAGTACCTTTTTCAGTGGGGCAGGTCACATCCTGCTTTTTCAGTGGTCTGGGCAGGAGTGAGGAAAGGAGCAGGAACTTCCTTCTTCCCAGAATCCTCCTGTTCTCATCACCCTGCCTCTACTTCCTGTCTGGTTGACCAGCCTATACTTCCTGCCTGGCCAATCAGCATTTATTTAAAACATGATTGACAGACTTCAGACAATTCTCCTGCATCACTTCCCCCTCTTTTTTTTTTTAAACAAAGAAAAATATCCATAGTCCATTTTTGGGGGAATGTGGGCGTAGTTTTCCAGGCTACTTCCAGCTGGTCGGGGGGTACTGATAATCTTATGGGGACCTAAAGAAAATTTAGAATTATGAACAAGTCCTGACTGGAGTGTCCTGTGAGTCTTGATCATCTCAGGCAGCAGTCTTGAATCTGTTCTGGATGTAGAACTCAGACATCCAGGCCATCTGTTCCTACCAGAGATTTCTCAGGTGGTCTTCTTTGATCAAACCTGAGTTTTCTTAACTCAGAAATGAATCCACAGTTTCTCATTTCCTGTGGAAACAAAAGCAAAATCTCTTCTCCAAAGTAACCTATCTTTTGACTTCAGTTTTGAAGTCAAGGTATTTTCAAAATACCTATCTTGGATTAATTCAGCAGCATTCATAAGCAAATATCTTTTAGCAGCTATTGCTCCTTCCTCAGCATTCAAACAATTCAAAGAGAGCGTAATAACATACAGTATCCAGATTCTCTCTGTGTTTTCCATCTTTATGTGGCTTTATTTTAAACTCTATTTCTTTTATTTTTAATTTTTGGCTTTTCAATACAGGGTTTCTGTGTATCTTTGTCCTGAAAATAACTCTGTAGACCAGGCTGTCCTTGAACTCACAGAGATCTGCCTGTCTCTGCCTCCCAGTGTGTGTTTTACCACACCTTGAAGTCACAGAGGTCAGTCTCCTCTGTATACCAAGTGTTAGGATTAAAGGTGTGTACCACCACACCCAACTACTCTCTTTCCTTTTTATTTTAAGGATTTAACCTTTTTTTTCAAGCCTGCATATATTTTTAACAGACTGTAAACCATTTAGAGGTTTTCTTTTTTCTATGAATCTCTCTTTACTGTATATCTCTCTCTTTTTATGACCACATGAGACTTTAATTTGCTAAACATTTTGGGTAGGACTTAAGCTGTGGCTTTGACAGCTGGATCCAGCACATTCCTTAGCTTTCTGCGATTCCAGCCTCATGGCAGAGGTACCAACTGTAGCCATGTTTATTGCCACAACTCTATGGCATTTCAAGGTCCCTGACAGCAAGCAAGCTGCAGCATTCTGCTCACAACCACATTCAAATGCTTCTTAGTCAGACTGCCTGCCTGAAAGAGTCAGAGTTTGACCTGGCAGGATGGCCCAGAAAGCTGGCATTTTAAAACAGTGTGCCTTTTTTCCTGCTACGGCTGGAAACCAAAAAGCATGCAGTCGGCTTTTTATCAACACTATTTAAGTGTTTTGTGGCAGGACCTCTTAAAGAGCTGCAGGGTTTTGCAGCTAAAGCTGAGTCCGGAAGCCTCTTAGATGAGAGCGCTTGCTTGCCTCTAGCTAGCAGAGCAGACCCGAGAAATTGCTGCTACCAAGAAAACATGCTTTACTTTATTCTTTCCCAAGCTTTCTCAGGCTTTCTGTGGATGCAATTATCCATGTGGGCGCCATTCTGTAACATGAGGGCCTGGTTGGTTGGGGTTTCTGTCCTGCCCAGTTCCCATAGCTGTTTAGCCCCAAAGAAAATCACACAGAGATTCTATATTAATGATAAACTGATTGGCCCATAGGCTCAGGCTTCTTATTAGCTCTTGTAGCTTATATTAATCCATTATTCTTATCTATGTTAGCCACATGGCTCAGTATCTTTTTCAGCGGGGCAGGTCACATCCTGCTTCTTCGGTGGTCTGGACAGGAGTGAGGAAAGGAGCTTCCTTCTTCCCAGAATACTCCTGTTCTGATCGCCCCACCTCTACTTCCTGTCTAGTTGACCTGCCTATACTTTCTGCCTGACCAATCAGCATTTATTTAAAACATGATTGACAGAATACAGACATTTCTCCCGTACCATGGCCCAGCATGCATGGTTGAACCCTAGGGATCATTTCCCAATACTGCAAAAGTAAATAAATAAGGGAACAGAAATATAGAAGGATGGAGGTGGCAGAGACAGCTAAAGCACCATGGAAAACACTGTACGTTAGCTGGGCACAGGAATTAATTTTAACCATAAAACAGTTATCATAATATCAAGTCTTTTTTTCTATTAACTATACCAATGTACATATGAATTAAAACTCTTCTTTATATTTTTTGAATTTGTCTTCCTATATTATTATCATTTTGGATCTGAGCATAGGCATTACATACTTTAAGAAGGAAGTTACACTGAATTTCTTTCAGTGTTATGTCATATTCACTGTGTTCAGTCAAAATTAATCATCATGCCTTCTTCTTCAGGTATCATATAAGAATGATAAGAAAATGAAATAAAGTTGGAAAGCATTCCCCTCAGAATATTTATCATTTAAAGGATATGGGAAAAGATTGGCATAAAAATAGTTTAGTTTTGATTCTTACATCATTATTTGGCTCTTCATTTTCCTCAACTTCAATTGCAGGAATAGGCTTTCCTCTTATAAGGTATACAAATATCTTTCATCCTAAACTTGCATGTTATTGGATAACTTCTGGCTTTTTAATTGACCCACAAGATGAAATTTCATGCATTGTATTGTTTTCTGGCAGAAAGTCCTTGGCTGGGGGAAGTCATAGACGAAAGGGTAGAACCTGATATTATTATTTTGCTCAATTACAAAGTTGTCAATATGCCTCCTAGATATTTATGTTTATATAGACTTGTGTTGCAAACAATCTTGGTCACATATGTAACTGGTCAAAGTGCTGACCATAAGAGACTGAGAGCGTAACCCTAGACAAAACTTCTCCACCATGACCAAGGCTCAGGAAATATTGCAGAAGAAGAGGCAGAAAGAAAACAAGAACTGGAAGATAGGGAGTCATACTATGAAATGCTGTCATCAGAATATATCTATCAGTCTCATGAAGTCGCATCAGCAATGGCTAACCAAACTATATTTCTCAAGATCAAACCATTCATTTGCCCCACTGATTACTGAGGAACTATAGACAATTGATAGTTGGGGGGAGGTGGTAGGAGTGGAGAATCATTATTTTCTTGCCTTGTTGTTGTGATAGCTTCCCATGCTTTAGTGGATGGATTGACAACCCTGTACTAACTGTATCTACTGGGTTATTTTTTTTAAAGACATGAAGTTGGGAAGGGATTATGTTGAATGGTAGGGTAAATTTTAAATCTGATCATATTTTATTGTACACAAATGGAGACTCTCAAGAATAAAAAAGTTTAAACTAAATTCCCATTTTCTTTTTCTCCTTTTTATTAAATGTAGATTTTATCATCATACAATATAATCTGAATATAGTTTTCCCTCCCTTGCTCCTCTCCTCATAGTTCCTTTCAACTCCTATCTCATCTGGATCTACTCCCTTTCTGTCTCATTAGGAAAGAACAGGCTTCTAAGAAATAACATAACAAAGTTAAATATAATAAGATAAAACAAAGCCCATCATATCAAAGTTAGATAAGACAAGCCAACAGAAAAGAGCCCTAAGGGAAAGCACAAGAATCAGAGAATTTACATATTCAGGAGTATCATAAGAGTACTAAACTGAAAGCTATGGTATATATGCAGTGGACTGCAGACCTGTGGAAATCCAGTACTTGCTGCTTCAGTCTCTGTGAGTTCATATGAGCTTTGCTCAGGTATTTTAGAGAGCCTTTTCTCCTGGTGTCCTCCGTCCCCATTGTCTCCCAACTCCTGTTACCTCTCTGCGGGATTCCCTGAGCTACGAGGGTAGGAATTTGATGGAGACATCTCTTTTAGAATTGTATGTTCCAAGATCTCTGTTTCTTTGTGTGTAATGTCTGGATGTGGGCCTCTGTATTTTGTTTCCAACTGCTTTAGGAATCTGCTCTTTCAGAATACACAACACACACACACACTTACTACTACCCTAATTTCTCATAATCCCTTGGTTAATTTCTTAGCTTATAGACTCTTCTATTATATACATTAGTTCCTAAGGTTGTCATTACAAAGCACTGCAGATGTAATGGTTTGTATTAGACTATTATTATTTCTCAGTTCTAGAAGGTAAAACCTAAAATAACATTATTGGTATGATTGATTTTTTCTGTGCACTGTGAGTAGGGCCTGGTCTAGAACTCCTTCCTTGGCTTGCAGAGTGATGAAAGATGGTCACATTCTTCTGTGTCTCCTCATATTGTCTATCCTCTGTGTATGTATGTGTTTTGTGTCCTTATAGCCTCTCTTAAGGGCAACTGCCATATTGGAATAAGGCCACAGTACTCTAGTACAGACTCATCATAATTAGTTGCATCTGAAATGACCTTATTTCAAAATCAAGTCACATTTTAAAGTACTGGATTTTAGGATTTGGGTAAGAAAAGATTCTGAAGCTAAGTGTGGGGGCTCATGACTACTGTTTCAGCACTCAGGAGGCTGAATCAGTAAGGTAGCACTTTTAAGGCTACATAGTGAAATGCTGTCTTAAAAACAAAGCAGGAAAAAAAAGGGAAAAATGAGATGCCCCAATTTTCATTTTAGGCTAAGAATGAAAGAACTGAGAAATTTTAGCCAACTACTTTGGGACAAACCAAACAAACACAGAGAGTTCTTTATTCCTAGGCCTGTATCAAGCTCTTAATCGAAACCTCCAGATCAGGTGTCATGGCTGCTTACAACCCCAACAAGTCAAGCAGCAATAAGCTCTTGTCTTACAGACTGAGCTCTTATTCTAAAGTTCTATTAGTCCAGGTTGCTCTACTCTCTCCATTCTTAATACCAATAAGTTCTAAAAAGTAACTTATGCTTTTCTCTGCACATTCTTATTATAAAATGCTAAGATTGTTCTGAAATGTTTAATACTGTTACTTGGCCACACTTTTGTTGGCTCAAGACATTTACCCCAAGAACTGGCCCTGTCCTTCTGACTGGATTTGATAAGGCACAATCAGTCTTTGTATTTTGGAGAAAGCTTGGTATCTATAATTTAATTTAACAACTGTAACATAGGAATTTTTAAAGGACACAGTTCCACCTGTAATCCCTTCCTAAGTAGTCTTTCCATCTTTTGATCTGATATCCCTCCTTTTACCTTCTGATTAATGCAAAATTTCTTGAAAGTAGTTATAATTATTAGTTCTTCAGAGTTTCCCAGAACACAATCATATCCAATTTCTCTTTTTGATCTTATGGTAAAATTATGAGATAGTGCACAAATCATGATGTTACACTATCATGAACAGATGAAGCTTAGACATTTCAAATCAAACAACTAGGGGCAAATAAGTAATGAAATGAAGGCATAAGTTCATGTTTTACTGACCTTCAAGTTCCAAGATGTTGCCAATATATCCTCATCCATCCACTTCCTTGTGTTGATTTTAGATCTTACAGCTTTCCATGGTGTGTGTGTGTGTGTGTGTGTGTGTGAGAGAGAGAGAGAGAGAGAGAGAGAGACAGAGAGAGACAGAGAGAGACAGAGAGACAGAGAGAGAGAGAGAGAGAATGTAAATAGGAGGGTGCTAATTATTGATTCACTTTTTAAAATATTTGGTCTGTAACACTGTTCTAAAAGCCTAAACAAGATCAAAAAACCTTCTCAAAAAGTCTCAGGGAAAATTCACACCAGGCAAGAAAGGATCATGCTGACACGCTTACCACACAGCTTATTGGACCCATTGCTTGGCAAAGGCTCTTTGCCATCTCTAATAGCCTTTCACTTTATAACAGATATGTTTTAGAAACAATATACCTCTATATGTTACAAATTCTTTCTTCATACTAATCAATTTTGACTGCATTGTCCCCCATATTAAAAAATGGAATATGTCTTATAAACACCTAATGAACCATGTTCTAATCTACCACTCTTTCATCTACCCAGATGGGAAACAATGCACTAGCCTCCTTTACCTACTATGCTCACACTTTTGTATTGAATTTAGTAGTGTTTGGTGAGTGAAAACGGTAAGTATTTTATTTTTGTACTTGTTCTTCTCTCATATATTACATCCCAATTACAGTTTTCCCTCCCTCCACTCTTCCCAGTCCTTCCCCCACAATCTCACTTCTCCACCAGATCCACCCCTCCGTTTACCTTAAGAAAATAATAAGACTTCCAGGGATACCAACTGAACTTGACACAAGTTACAAGCAGAGAAGACACAAATCCTCATATCAAGGCTGGATGAGGCAACAGTAGGAGGAAAAGGGTCCCAAGATTAGAGTCATAAGAATAAGAGACAGCCTCATTCCCCGTGCTAGGAGTTCTAAAAGAACAATAATCTACACAACCATAACATATAAACAAAGGATCAATCTCAAACCCAGACAGGTTCTGTGATTGCTGCTTCTGTCAGTGAGTTCCTATGAGCCCTGCTTAGTTGATTCTGTGGACCATTTTCTTGTGACATCTTCAACCCTCTGGATCTTACAATCCTTTATCCACCTATTCTATGAGGTTATCCTGGCTTCACATAATGTTTGGCTGTGGGTTTCTCCATCTGCTCCCAACAGTTGCTGGATGAAGCCTCTCTGGTGATGTTTATGCTAGGCTCTGATCTATGATTTACAAGTTTAGCAAAATATCATTAGGAATCATTTCACTGTCTTATTTTTTTCAGCCAGGCTGCTTGTTTCTATCCTGGACCTCTAGGCTATCCAGCCTCTGGTTCCTGCCCATCCAGGAAGTATCTGATGTGGGCTCCCTCTCCGGGCATAGACCTGAAGTTGGACCAGTTATTGGTTGGACAGTCCCACAAGTTCTGCACCACCATTACCCTTGCATATCTTGAAGATAGGACATAGGTTGAAAGTCTTGTGGCTGGGTTGACATCACAGTCCAGGGAGTTTTCACCACACTAGGTTTCCAATTAATCCTCACAAACGACACCAATTCCAGTTATCTGTAGGAGAGAGTGCTGGGGAAATTATTTTATTTTTATTCTTGGTAGTTTGTATAAAACCTTCACACTCCTGAATTAGGTGACTAGGGAATTATCATTAGAGGTTCCTTAAACATAAGAAGTCATGATGAAGTATGTGTTGAAAAAAGACACATTTAAACAGTAGCCCAAGTTAAAGTTAGTTCTTTATATATTATTTCTAAACGGAGATGTTAATATTTGCCACAGCTCTAGGACATGTCCTGGAACAGCACATGTAAAGAATGAGCACTGTCCATCTTTCTGCTACTTCATTCTTAATATTTAACAGGCAACCTGGGCTAGAGAAGATGCTCAAAAGTATTTATTAAATTAATGAATGAGTTTGAATGCTGGTGTGCAGTTATGGAAATGGAATTTTAAAGAAAGTAGACTTGTATAGATGAATGTATATAGTAGGATACATATATAAATACATATTTATGTACAAATATAAAAGTAAATAACATATATATTCTATTATAAAAATTTCAAGTTTGTTCTTCTCTTTAAACTAGCTAGAGTTTTATACCTATTTTATGTTCTTATCTAATCATCAATGGAAATATTAATTCTTTTATTACTTGAAACAAATTTTATTTTCCTGAATAAGCAAGATATATGAAGGATTATACTATATAAACATTGAAGATGCATATTTACATGCATATTTATGCATATGTATGTGGCTTATGTGGCATGCACACAGAGACGATGGAAAACATCGAGAAAGAGATACCACAGGAAATGAAAACTAGGAGAAACCAAGTCCTCTCTCCATGGGAGATATCAATCAAGAAGCCTCCTGTTGCTTTCACTCTCTTCTGACTCTTATGCGAATAGCATTACAGGCTCACAGAAATGAGCACGAGGTACAGAAAAGCAATCTGTGCAAAGAAGCCTTTGCTTTTCTCTTGGACAAGCTTTTGGCCTGGAGTGAAGGGGGTTAGAAATCGATTCTTCTCTAGAGACATCACTGATAAACCCTGAGGCACTCATTGCCCTTTCTGTCAATGAGAAGAATAAATAATGTCACAAAAGGATGTTCTCTTTGCTACCACATTCCTTAACTTGTTTTAAACATTAAAGTAGCGTTTTAGGTCTATTAAAACTGTCTTAGCTGAATTTTGTATTTTCATTCTTTAAAATTTATGTATGAATATAGTAATACAATTATTATTTAAGTATTTGCATATGATAATTGTTATATTTTAGCATATACATACATACATACTGTAACCAATTACTCCCAATAAAAATGTTTAAATCAAGATCAACCTAACAGCACAAAGACCCTAAAGACAGCACAGTGTTAAGCACTATGTTACAAGATATATCTGCAATGTCCTTTAAAATCTCAATTCTAACAAACACTTTTTAGCCTCATCTCTTGACACTCACACAAACTTTGTAGAGAAGCAGTCATTGGTCTGTTTTACACATGAGAAAACAAACAAAAGGTATATCTAGCTGATTTCACAAAAGTCACTCAACTAAGTCCCTGGTCCTTGATACCAGTGTGCTTTCTCATAAACTAGGACTGTGTTGCTCTCTAAGGAATGGTACAAAGTCTATTGGAGAAGTCTGAGTCCTTTGTGAGAATACAAGCAACCTATGTCTAAGGAGGAATAATTTCATAGAGCACCAATGTATTCAAAATTGGGAGATTAATTGCAATCACAATCAAAGTCCAGGGAGAAATGTTTACAGGAATTAGTAAAGTCTAAATTCTATGGGCAAACTTATATTTGAACCATAGAATTCTTAAAAAATATGTGTATTTGCTTTTGGCACTGGTGATGGAATATAGGACCTTGTGCATGCCAGGCAAGTTCCCTGCTGCTGAGCTGTGTTCCCAGCTGAATGAATGAACTTCATTAGAAAGCGCATGTTCCCTAGAAAATTCTGACTTAAGTCAGGGAGAGATATTAATGGTTTATTCTGTGTAAAATATTCATTTTAAGGCATTCTTTTTGAAATTTATTATTAGTATTAAACTGCTTAATCTTCTGGTATCTTTGCTATAATATTTTTTCAGAAGTGGTATGTGGACAATACAATTTGAGCTATGAAATACAGACAAAAATCTATATTTTTCTTTTACTTAAAAACTCTGACTACACATAGGTTTTTTTCATAAGCCTTTGAAAGATTGCTTAATTTACCTCCAATTGCAAATCTCAGTCTTGATATATTTTTATCTATTAATATTAAAAGATAATAACCACCACCCAGAAGACTGTGGAGAACCCATTGGGAAATTGTGACAACTTTGGGCCTACCAAAAACATATTTCTAAATTATTTGGCAAGGCCACAGCTGTGGACAAGGTCATTCCAGAGCTAAACTGGAAGATCATTAGAATGGTCTTACACTGCTACACCTAATGTATCTCTGGTAGATCTGACCTGGAGGAAGAGGTCAAATAAAATTATATCAGTAAGGTGGTAAAGCAGATATTAGACTGCCCTGAGTGTAACAAGGACCAGGTTTTCTCCAGCAACTTCAACAAAAAACCCACCTCAGTGACCATTTTGTCACATTTTTTTTCTGGTATGAGACACAGTTGGCTATAGAAATGACTTCCAAGGAGGAGGAAGAGTGAAGCAATCATGCCAGCAAGAATAACCACGAGATCTTGAGAAAAACTCTCAGGCTGTTGGGGAGTGTCTTCCTTGATTCAGTCATCACACTGAGCATCTCTCTCACTCTACATCCCAGATCCTCAGGAGAAGGGAAGGGACTCAAAGAGTCCTACCCTCTGGCAATACATCAATAAAGTTCACATCATCCTAAAAGGAAGGAAGAAGGAAGGGAGGGAGGGACGGAGAAAGGGAAGGAAGGAAGAAGGACATGAACAAATGAGAAAATAAAAGAATCTTATAGGAAGTAAACAGAGATAATAAAAATACTGTGCAAACAGTCCATAAAAGTTTTACTATAGTTAGGTAGACAGGTGAATAAACCATCTCAGAGAAGTTAAGCAAATATGCCACAAAGTACAAAACTCAACACAGGTCAGGTCTTTGCATAAAAAAGTGCATGGGGGGCCACATGAAAGAAGAAAAATGTCATAAAGCTTTAGTTATATCCCATAGCATGAACAAAATGTGGGCCATGAAAAATATATTTATATTTGTCACCTTTCAGCATTCTTGATTGAATTCCTGAGCATGATTCTTGGGGGAAATAAAGACAATCTGAGATGCAAATGATGCATTAAGAAGACAAGAATGAGCTTCCAAGGCAAACAGTAAGGAATGTGAGAAAAAGTGTTGGGGGAGGCTGTTAGTTTGTTCCTGGCCACAGAGACTTGAAATAATTACACAGAAACTATATTATTTAAATCACTGCTTGGCCAATCACTTCAGCATATTGTTAGCTAGCTCTTTTATCTTTGGTTAACCCATTTCAATTAATCTGTGTATTGCCATGTGGGTGTGGCTTGCCAAAAAGTTTTCTGCATGAATGTCTCTGGTGGCCACATGGCTTCTCGTTGACTCTGCCTTCTTTCTCCCAGCATTCAGTTTAGTTTTCCCTGCCTAGCTCTACTCTGTCCAATCACAGGCCAAGGCTGTTTCTTTATTCATTAACCAATTAAAGCAACAGATAGAAGGACTTCCCACACCAAAGAAGGGCTTCCAAGAGCCAAACACAGGGACAGTTCATCTGGGAATTAAAAAAAAAAAAACAGAGAATTACAAAACGAGAAAATCAGACAGAAAGGTAATACCAAGAAGAGGAGACTGTGAGTAAAGAAAAGAAATATAGCAAATGATAAGACGAAAGAGAACAGAAGGAACATTTGATGGAATACTAACAAAATTCAACCTCAAGTTAATGTCAGACAGCAAATTACAAAGTTTAACAAGTTCACAATGAGCAAAATAAGCTTCCAAAAGACTACACATATTTATATTGTTTTCAAATTATAGCAGATCAAACACACAAAAATTATCTGAAACAGAGTGAGACGGAAATAAAATTTATTCTTAGAGAAGCAAATAATTAAAGCTTGTTTCTCCTCAAATACAAGAGTATGTAAAATATTTGTGTTGATAAAAGACAAAGAGCCTAACCAAATGTCTATAAACTGAAGTCATCCTTCAAAAGTGAAAGACAATAAACCTCTATATATAAAAAGAAATGGGAGTCATTTGTTTCCATTAATCTGACTAAAAAGGATTTTCAAGGAAGAAGGAAAGTGATAAGGTCAGGGAATCAGATCTCCAAAAACAACAGAGGAGCATTGGAGAAGGAATAAATGAAGGTAAATGAAATGCAAAGAACACTAAAAATGTTCAGAGAATACTTCAAACTCAAAACTAAGGGTGGAATTCAATGAGAAAACTGGGGTAAAGACCGTAAGAAACTCCTTGCTGAAGAAGATATATAATGCCAATCTAGAATATGCTAATATGTTATCTACCATACATTAACAGAAACACACATTAAACCTACAATGAGTGATATATTAGAATAATTATAATCTAGAAGGCTAGCTAGCAAATGTTGACAAGGAATGGGACTAGAGACCTTCTTCATTGCTGATGAAAATGAAAAGTTGTATAACCATGATGGATTATACTCTCACCAGCTATTGCACTCTTTGGTATTTCCCCAACGTAGACAAAAATGTAAATCTACTTACCTGCACATACATGTTGATATCATCTTTACCCAATGAAAAGGAAAGACACATATTTGAAAGAAAACTTGGGGTGGTGTATGAGAGGATTTTGAGGGATGTAGAAATAGGAAATTTTATAATTATGTTATAATCACAAAAATAACTTCAAAACCAACAAAGATGTCCTTATTAGATACATATCCAAACTATGATCCACCACGACAGTGAAATAATAAAAAGAAAAGATCTAATCCAGAAGAAGAAGAAAAATTGACTTTAAACGTAGCATTATGGAAATAATAGAGGCCCTTAAACAGGATGTGAAAAACTCCTTTAAAGAAATGGATGAGAAGACAGACAAAAAGTTAGAAGAAATGAATAAATCTCTCAAATATAACCAAGAAAACTAAGAAAAGCAATCAAACAGGTAATGAAAACAGTTCAATGAAGGCAATGAAGAAAACACAAACTGAGGGATGACTGGATATGGAAAATCTGGGTAAATGAACAGAAACTACAGAGACAAGTATAATCAACAGAATAGAAGAGATAGAAGAAAGAATATCAGACGCTGAAGATACGATAGAGGAAATAAACTCATTGATCAAAGAAAACAGCAAATCCAACAAATACTTAATACAAAACATCCAGGAAATCTGGGACACCATAAAAAAGACCAAACCTAAGAATAATAGGGGTAGAAGAAGGAGAAAAATTCCAGCTCAAAGGCCCAGAAAATATATTCAACAAAATTATAGAAAAAAAACTTTCCCAACCTAAAGAAGGATATTCCTATGAAGGTACAAGAAGCATACAGAACACCGAATAGACTGGATCAAAAAATAACATCCCCTGGCCTATAATAATCAAAACACAAAATATACAGAATAAAGAAAGAATATTAAGAGCTGCAAAGGAAAAAGGTCAAGTAACAAATAAAGGCAAACCAATCAGAATTACACCCTACTTCTCAATGGAAACCATGAAAGCCAGAAGGTCTAGGACAGATGTGCTGCAGACACTAAGAGACCATGGATGCAAGCCCAGACTACTCTACCCAGCAAAGTTTTCATTCACCATCGATGGAGAAAACAAGATATTCCAGGATAAAAGCAAATTTAAGCAATACATAGCCACAAACCCAGCCTTACAGAAAGTACTAGAAGGAAAACCACAACTAAAGGAAGCAAACAACACCCATAATAATACAGACATCTGACAACCCTACACCAGCACAACTCATAGAAGGGAAACACACAAACTCTACCACTACCCCCCCAAAAAAATAACCAGAGTTAACAACCACTGGTCATTAATATCACTTAATATCAATAGACTCAATTCACCTACAAAAAGGCACAGGTTAAGAGAATGGATACAAAAAAAGGATCCAACATTCTGTTGTTGACACAAAACACACATCAACCACAAATACAGACATTATCTCAGAGTAAAGGGTTGGGAAAAGGTTTTTCAATCAAACGGCCCTAAGAAACAACCAGGTGTGGCTATACTAATATCAAACAAAATCGACTTCAAACTAAAATCAATCAGAAGAGATGGAGATGGACACTTTATATTCTTAACAGGAATAATCTATCAGGATGAAGTCTCAATCCTAAATATATATGCCCCTAATATAAAAGCACCCACATATATAAAAGAAACACCACTACTACTTAAAGCACACATCAAACCCCACACACTAATTGTAGCAGATTTCAATGCTCCTCTCTCACCAATGGACAGGTCAAAAAGACAGAAACTTAACAGAGAAATAAGAGAACTAACAGATGTCATGAATCAAATGTACTTAAGAGACATCTATAGAACAGTCCACCCAAACAGAAAAGAATATCCCTTCTTCTCAGCATCTCCCAACCAAAAAAAGCCCGGGACAAGATGGTTTCAATGCAGAATTCTACCAGAACTTCCAAGAAGAGCTAATACCTATACACCTTAATGTGTTTCACATAATAGAAAGAGAAGACTCATTGCCAAACACTTTTTATGAAGCTACAGTTACCCTGATACCAAAACCACACAAAGACACAACCAAGAAAGAGAATTACAAACCACTCTCACTCATGAATATCTATGCAAAAATTCTCAATAAAATACTGGCAAACCGAATCCAAGAACACATCAAAAAAAAAAATCATCCATTATGATCAAGTAGGCTTCATCCCAGAGATGCAGGGCTGGTTCAACATACGAGAATCTATCATAGTAATCCATCATATAAACAAACTGAAAGAAAAAAACCATATGATCATTTCATTAGATGCTGAAAAAAATCATTTGACAAAAATCAACACCCCTTTATGATAAAGGTCTTGGAGAGAGTAGGGATACAAGGATCATATCTAAATTTAATAAAAGTAATATACAGCAAGCCGACAGCTAACATCAAATTAAATGGAGAGAAACCCAAAGCATTTCCACTAAAATCAGGAACAAGACAAGGTCGTCTGCTCTCTCCATATCTCTTCAATATAGTTCTTGAAGTTCTAGCAATAGCTATAAGACAACATAAGGAGATCAAGGGGATTCTAATTGGAAAAGAAGTCAAACTTTCGTTATTTGCAGATGATATGATAGTGTACAAAACTGACGCCAAAAACTCTACCAAAGAACTCCTACAGCTGGTAAATACCTTCAGTGATGTGGCAGGATACAAGATCAACTCAAAAAAATCAGTAGCCCTCCTATACACAAAGGATAAAGAAGCAGATAGGGAAATCAGAGAAACATCACCTTTCATGATAGCCACAAATAGCATAAAATATCTTGGGGTAACACTAACCAAGGAAGTGAAAGATCTATTCTACAAGAACTTTAAGCCTTTGAAGAAAGAAACTGAAGAGGATACCAGAAAATGGAAGGATCTCCCATGCTCTAGGATTGGTAGGATCAACATAGTAAAAATGGCAATTCTACCAAAGGCAATCTATAGATCCAGTACAATCCCCATCAATGTCTCAACAAAATTTTCACAGACCTTAAGAGAACAATAAACAACTTTATTAGTAAAAACAAAAAACCCAGAATAGCCAAAACAATCCTATACAATAAAAGTACTGCCAGAGGCATTACCATCCCTGACTTCAAACTCCATTACAGAGCTACAGTATTGAAAACAGCTTGGTATTGACATAAAAACAGAGACATTGACCAATGGAATCGAATCGAAGACCCGGATATTAATCCACAAACCTATGAACACCTGATTTTCGACAAAGGAGCTAAAATTATACAATGGAAGAAAAAAGCATCTTTAACAAGTGGTGCTGGCAAAACTGGATGTCAACCTGTAGAAGAATGAGAATAGATCCATGCCTTTCACCATGCACAAAACTCAAGTCCAAATGGATTAACGACTTCAATATAAAACTGTCTACACTGAACCTGATAGAAGAGAAAGTGGGAAGTAGTCTGTAACACATGGGCACAGGAGACCACTTCCTATGTATAACCCTAGTAGCACAGACAATAAAAGCAACAATGAATAAATGGGACCTCCTGAAACTGAGAAGCTTCTGTAAAGCAAAGGACACAGTCATTAAGACAAAAAGGCATCCTACTGAATGGGAGAAGATCTTCACCAACCCCACATCAGACAAAGGCCTGATCTCCAAAATATATAAAGAACTCGAGAAACTAGACATTAAAATTCTGAATAACCCAATTAAAAAATGGGGTACTGAACTGAACAGAGAATTCTCAATAGAAGTTCGAATGGCCAAAAGATACTTAAGGTCATGTTCAACTTCCTTAGCGATCAGGGAAATGCAAATCAAAACAACTTTGAGATACCATCTTCCACCTGTCAGAATGGCTAAAATCAAAGACACCAATGATAGCCTATGCTGGAGAGGATGTGGAGTAAAGGGAACGCTCATTCATTGCTGGTGGGTATGCAAACTTGTGCAATCACTTTGGAAATCAGTGTGGCCGTTTCTTAGGAAATTGGGAGTCAACCTACCTCAGGATCCAGCAATTCCACTCTTAGGAATATACCCAAGAGATGCCCAATCATACTACAAAAGCATTTGTTCAACTATGTTCATAGCAGCACTATTTGTAATAGCCATAACCTGGAAACAACCTAGGTGCCCCTCAATGGAAGAATGGATAAAGAATGGATATACACATTAGAGTGCTGCTCAGCGGTAAAAAAAACAATGGCATCTTGACTTTTGCATGTAAATGTATGGAAATATAAAACACTATCCTTAGTGAGATAAACCAGGCCCAAAAGGATGATTATGGTATGTACACACTCATTAGTGGACTCTACCCATAAACAAAGGACATTAAGCCTATAGTTCACGAGTCTAGAGAAGCCAAATAGCAAGGTGAACCCAAAGAAAAACATATATAGATCCTCCTGGAAATTGGAAGCAAACAAGATAGCCAGGCAAAAGTGGGGAGCACGGGGGTTGGGGTTGGGTTTGGGGGTGGGGTTGGGGAAAGGGGAG